>UELV01181453.1:2058-14682 GCA_900490015.1 Megastigmus stigmatizans
TTGAGTTACTGGTTGCATGAAGAAACTGTTCGGATTTATATTCGGTAATTTGATGTTATTGTTTGGTGTTATTATTTGTGCACTTAACTTGTCTCCAATAGAACAGAAATAGTTGTTTAGATTTTCCGCAATTTCTTTTGAGTCGCATATTTTTTGGTTATTCACTTTGAGGTAATTTATATTATTGTTATTTTTGTCGTTTTTTCCTAATTTACCTTTGATAATTTTCCAGAGATTTCTTTGGTTGTTTAGATTTTGTTGTACTAGTTTTTTATCGTAATCTTCTTTAGCTTTGTTTATTATTTTTTTCAAAGTTTTTGTATAATTTTTGTAGTTGTTCTTTTTTATATCACTGTTGTGATCTTTTTTCCATATTTTATATAGCTTTTCTTTGGTTTGGCACGATATAATAATTCCTTTAGTTATCCAAATATTTCTTGGTATATTTTTATTGTGTATTCTTTTCTTTTCCTCAGATTTATTTATACAATATTTTATTTTTTCTATTAGGGTGTTTATCGCAACGTTGGGATCGTCTTCTTTATTTATTTCATTCCAATTTACAGTTGCCGCCATTTTTGTTAACTTTCGATAATTTATTCTCTTGTAGCCGCGATCCGTGGTTGTTTCTTTCTTAATTTCTTTTAATCTAAAGAAGATTGGATAATGGTCGTTGAGAGGTGTTTTTAGTATAAATGATTTATGTTTTTTTTTGTTTGCTTTAACGAAGAAGTTATCTATACATTGTAACGAATACATGAGAACCAAGAAAAAGAATAATTAAATGAAAGGGAAGTAGTAGAATAAATTATATAAAATAATTATAAAATAAATTTATTCTGGGATGCTGAGTAGTGAACGAATTTATTCACTACCAGGATATTAAAGGCTAGGCAGCACGGAGTATCAAATCAAAGGAATTTCAAGTTCAGTCGGCACATTTAATTTCTTGTGCAAATATATATACAAGAAATTAAATGAAAAGGACTGTACTTGGAAACAATAACTGCGAGGATTGTGTACATACCCCTGCTCCTCGTCTATACTCGTAGTAAATATCGAGAAAAGGCGAATCAGAGGGGAGGGGGCACATTCCACAGCACATTCGACAGCACATTCCTTTACGCAGTCCTTATAGTACGAATGAATCCCCTCCTATCCTTTATGTTTCAGATACGGCAGAGCAACTAAATCAGCAGGAGAGGTGGGAGGCCAGACCCACGCTCTCAGTAGTAAATCAAGGTAGGAAGGAGAGTGGGAACCGCTCTCAAGCGGCCTTTATCGGGAGAACCGAGGTGTTCTGATAAAGCCGATCGAGAGCGGAGCTCATTCGCTCACGCCGCACCTTCTAGCCCGGAGCAAATCCTCCTGCCTTGACTTGCTCGGGCATTATTATTTAGATTCAGTGCGGGCAAATTGTCATATCAACACTAAGACTAAATATACGGCAATTTAGCCAATAACAATATAATAAATAGGTTATTTATTTAAACAACCTAATATTAATAAATATTATTTATATCATTATTATTATTATTTTTTATTATTTCGTTTTTTTTTTTATTATTATTTAAATAATTTAATTTATCAAGGACAAGAAGGTAAATTAAATTACAACTTCTGACTTAGGAATCATAGCTAGAAGTTTGCTGTAGTTGAATTTGCATAGCATATACACATGCTTCTTAATATTATAAACAAAAGCTCGAATAAATATTTTTCTATTGATTTTAAATTCTCAACTTGACATCTTTGGGTAAAGGGATCAGAGCTCAAAGTTTGCTTAATTGCATACCTACATACCTATGTTTTCGAAAATGATTCATTAAAAATGAGTATTGACTAAACTTGTAATGGCGAGGAAAAGAGACTGTTTACATAAATTAAATTTGCATATTAGCTGTGACTAGCTTTAAGGGGATGTGCGACCCTCGGAAAGATTCCTACCTTACCGGTAGTGTCCGTAATTTCGTATTGAACAAAATATATAAAGATAGCTATTAATTTTCGGAAACAAAGCTCTGTTACGACCTCAGAAATGATGTAAACATTATGTCATTGCAGTTTCATAAAATTCCATGCAGGATTCCCGGAGATTTTCTTCCTCGAAATTTTCGAGGAAAAAAATCTCCGAGAATCCTGCATGGAATTTTATGAAACTGCAATGACATAATGTTTACATCATTTCTGAGGTCGTAACAGAGCGTTTTTTTCGAAATTCAAACAAAAAAATTAAAGTTATCTATCTGCATCATCCACGCATATATATAGATATACATGGTAATGCAAATCAAGATGGCGTCTCTCATACACGTAGGTAAGAGTAGAAAACTTTTCTTTTTTTCGTTGAATTTCGAAAAAAAACACTCTGTTACGATCTCAGAAATGATGTAAGCATTATGTTATTGCAGTTTCATAAAATTCCATGCAGGATTCTCGGAGATTTTTTTCCTCGAAAATTTCGATATATATATTTTGTCCAATACGAAATTACGGACACTACCGGTAAGGTAGGAATCTTTCCGAGGGTCGCACATCCCCTTAAGGGCTAGAGAATTCAAGGTTTTGATACTTATAATGCTTTGATATGATACTTTGACATAAAAGAGTTGGATATTAAATAAATATCATTGTTCAGTCTGTTATATGTGATAGTCTTGCGTTATTGTGATAATGAAGTTACAAAGCTCTTGACATCAAAGTATCTTGGCTCGGTAGACTATGTTAAACATTTTCGAAAATATAAATTTGAGACGGTGTATTTTCCCATCTTGCGCAACTTGCGGAATGCTTCTGCGAAGTACATTGGATTATGTCAGAGATGTTATGTTCGGTAAAGCATCTAGCACAGGATCGTGCGGTATCTTAAACATTTGGGATAAATATGTAATACATTTTTAGCCGACAGGGCTCTACTTGCTTACTAGAAACTAAATTGATTCTCTTTTATTTTAGGAAATCCCATTCTCAAAACATATTTATTGTAATCGGTTTATTTTTGTAAGTTCTCATTCAAACTTTTTTAAAGATAAAATAATAGTTACAGTTTACACGTTTAGACTGTTTTTTTTAACCGTAACTAATACTTCTGAACTGGAAATGACAGTTACAAGATTTAACATTGGTCCGAAAAATAGGTATTCTACCTAAAAGTAAAGTTTCGAGTAAGCTTTTCAGGCTATAATAACACGTGAACTTGGATTGTTCATATTTGCAATAAATTATTTTCGCTGGACGTACAAGTAAGAAAACGTCGCTCCGGAGCTAAGGTCCATTATAGCTATATTACACTTCGTACTTATGGGAGATATTTTACGAGTTAAGGACTTTGTGGGCGAAGAGAAAAAAAACATGGCAAAGAACACGTGCGCGCCAAGATGATACTTTCCGGCAGTGGAATGAAGACAGGGCCGGAGAGGGAATGCGAGAAAGAGAATGTAAGAGAATAAACACCCAGCCGCAACAGAGACTTTTGAAGTGCGAGAATGGGATGAAAGAGATTCGTCGGAGATGCGTTGTTGAATAAGCGTTGTGGAGTTGATGCGAGTGTGAGGTGAAAAATCTCGAGAGCGACATTCATTGGAAAATTGCGAGTCGACTTTAGGACAGGATGATTAATGCAAGAAACCTCGGCTCCTCCTATCTCGAATCTTATACCCCTCCCCCCGAGACTTCCAACAAACTTGAAAGTTTCTTTAAAGTTTTCCTATTTGCTTGTCTACTGGTAACCGGAACTATCAGTTGTAGGTCCATTCATTTTATCTTCCTCGACCATATTGAACTTAATCAGACTGCTTTTTCATACCCTTTTCTTTTTTAATTTTATTAAAAACTTGCGCCTCGCGCCAACTTTAGACGAATATGAACTTCCGGTACGTATGATCGGGAGCTTCCTTTATCTTTCACATAATGCAGGGAGATGAATTTATGATGCTGGAAGAAAAAAAAAACATAATACTCAGAAACTTATCCATCGCAGTTTTTGCTACTCATTCATTATTAATCTTGGAAAACTTTACCGCATGCTTGCACAGTATGAAAAACCTTTTCTGAAAGTTCAATATTATATATCCTCGTTTCGTAAATTCCTCATTGAATAAAGTATACTTATCGCGACCTCATACGAATCTATCATCGGTACACGATTGACGCGCGCGCATTAATTCCACCGCATTTCCATTTAATCGTTCGACCTAAATGCTACTTACTCTCTCAAATCCGTTTGGCTTTACCAAATCGAGCTTCGAGGAGGAAATAAAGAGAAAAAGTAGGAAACGTACCGAGACGTGAAAAAAGCGGCGCAGTGCAGCGGCTCTCGAAAGCATTTTTTTCACGAGCCTATAGACGCGTAGGAGGTGGGGAGTCTTAAAAACGAATCCATTAAAGTTCTTCTGGTCGCTTTTCGAAGTAGTCGCGACGGGCTGCGAAACGAACCGACAGAACGCAGGGTATGTAAGGAAAAACCGCTTCCGCGTTTTTGCCTCTCGCCGGCGTTGCTCTCTCGCATTTCTACACACAAATATGCGAGTCGCGCAAAGCCCTAGAGTCTAGTACCGCTATACCCCGTGCAACGGCGGCGGCGGCGGCCACTCATAGACTTGGATACAGGGGAATACTCTTAGCCGCTTGCGAATCTTTTCACTTCTCGCTGCTAGCTGGCTGCTTCTTACTTTTTTCTCTCCTTCTCTCTCTCTCTCTCTCTCTCTCTCTCTCTCCCTCGTTCTTCCGTGTATTTGCTCGCTTCTTTCCTTAATTAATTCAGTCGGCTCTAGCTAGCTCTCTACTCCGGATCATCCGGCATTAGCAGCAACTTTATGCGCGCGCGCTCGTTTCTTTTTTTTTTCTACGCCTCGAGGGCCACCTATATACACTCTTTTTTTTCCAAACGATTTGGCCTTATTCGAGATATCCCGCAGCTCGTTCTCGCGTTCTAATTTCCCATTTCCCGTCATCCACTGGCGCGGTCTTTTTGCTCGCGCCCCATTAGATCGAGTTGCGCTCGCGACTGGGGCACGACGCGAAGCTCGTTTCGAGCTTGTTCCCCGCATTGAAATTCATAAGTCTCGGGGGCAGCTCTCCTCGGGCTTTATCTCGCGGTCTCCGTTGCACGAGTATAAGCACAAATCGCGCGGCTGCTCGGTTCCGCGCTTATTTCATGATTTATGTCACCGCTATGGGTACTTTGGCAATTTGTCTCGCTGGGGATGCAAACTGTCTAGCGCACTCGCGCGCGCGCGCAATGCCTTCCGGCGACTCTCCATGGCACGTCTTAAGCATTCCGAACGTGTCTGTTCCCTTTGCCATCTGTTACCTTCTCGTTCGTGATTTTTCATCTCGATGTGTAGCGGTGATCTTATGTACGTCGTACGCACATTCGGTATGCGGAATCGAGCGACGAGGTTTGCGATGATCGCCATCTCGAAGTATTATTTTCTGTCCGATGGGTATTTAGTTCATGCACGGTGATATTTGTGCATGGGTTATACAATTAGTTTTGCATGATTCGATTTAGCCTGAGCGCCGATTCGGCTTCGTATAGCATAGTAGAACTTTTAGGCTGAATTGAACATTACAAATACTGCTCTTTAGTAGTTTTACTATTTAGTGGTTCAAAACAAACTTATTACACCGTACACACGACGATTTATCTTATACACGCAGATAAGTCGATTAGAATTACTATA
Organism: Megastigmus stigmatizans; assembly: GCA_900490015.1. Taxonomy (NCBI): domain Eukaryota; kingdom Metazoa; phylum Arthropoda; class Insecta; order Hymenoptera; family Megastigmidae; genus Megastigmus; species Megastigmus stigmatizans. The sequence goes on from UELV01181453.1 coordinate 7,743, forward strand.
ACCGTAATGCCCAGTTCAATAAATATGCACTTATAGAAATTCGAAAATATCAATATCGTCGAACAAGTTGTCATAAGAACGTTTGTAGCTGCTTGAAAGCGTCGAGAAAAGAACGGGGGAAATCAGACTGAACGCGTTTAAAGCGCGTCGATTAATTATTTTGACACTTGATTAAAAAGACACGCTTTGATGTATTTAATGTTTTCTCAGGCGCCGGTTGACAGGGTGCTCGAAAAGTTAACTCGCGCATCCAAAGTCCCGTGAGACGCTCGAACGTTATAGGTGTATATACAGGTATGGAGAGGCACGCGTAATAATCGTGTAACGGCTGCAGAAGCCGGAAGCGGAACGCGCCGACGACGGTGACGACGGCCGACGAGCGATGAAAGGAAGACGTCGAGGGCGTGCGCGCGCGTCGCTTCGTACAATGCCGCTCGTCTGCCGATCTATACGCTCTCTCACCCTCCTGCACGCGGGTCTCGGCGAGAAAACTGGGTTAGGGTCGTTCGCAAATTAACTTATGCCCTCGTCGTGCCGCCAGACGATTCTGCGCGATTCCTCTCTCTCTCTCTTTCTTTCTTTCTCTTTGTCCCTTTCTCTCCACCGCGTGGCTCTCTCGTAATGCACAATTCGTTCGCGTTGCAGCGGACGTCTCGTTATTTTTCAATCAGCTTTTTTCTGGATCGCCTATAAACCGCCGATGTGCGTAAGCGATCGGTAATTGAAAGGCCCGCGCTCATTGTGATTCACTTTAATGGATTAACGACGTGGAGAGAGCGCATTCTTAAAGGCACTTCAATTAGCTTTTACCATCGCGGCTCGCATGTGCAATATGGAATAAATATTTGAATGGGCTCTGTTGTGTTTTTTGCGTGAATCGCGATATTGGTATTTCAATTTGTTTTCTTTTTGTTTTACGAAATAAACAACAGATACGCAATTTCATTTATATTGAGTCTTGCGATTTTTCCCGTATATATGAACTCAAAATATGTTTTTTTTTTAATTAACCTTTTGTATTGACGGTGTTTATTGTATTCTGTATTTTTATTTAAAAAAATATAAATTACATTAAATAGGTATTGCTAGTTGTTAAAGATGCTACGTTCATTACCTAATTAGTGTTATAGAGAAAAGTAAAGGAAAAGGTACTAGTAGTGAAGATTATAACAAAGTATTAATAAGCTTGCATATATTAACCAAGATTAAGATAGAAATAAATAAAAAGCAGTTATAATACGTCCTTATATCGATTATTGACATGAATCTCGCACGCATTGAAGTGCTGGAGAAAATAACCATTTAATTGATCCTTCCCGTCTTCACAATTCAATGATAATTGCATTCGATCTAATTAGGAGCTCGCGAGCCTTACTGTATTTAGAAAGTGCATCGGGATAATTGGCAAAGTTAAATGAAGTTGGAGTTCAATTGAAATTTTCGGCTCCAAGTTTGCAAGAAAGACGCGGATGGGGATAGCGTGGTAGAGATAGAGATGTACGAGAGACAGAGTGAGAGTAGGCGTAAAAGTAAAGAGGAAGAGCTGGTGTATAAAAGGGGAGAGGAGGCGAGACTCAGCATTAGGGGTAAACGTCGCAGAAGACGAGGAGCAGCGTCGGTCGAGTGTCCTTTCACGGCTACAGCCATTAACGGCCACCAGACGAACGAGCGGAGATCCCCTATAAGCGTAGTTTGACGCCGGGCAGCGCTGGACCAGCATCAGCCGGATCTTCTGGGACGAGGCGGTGGACTTAAAAGTTAAGAGTATTCCTCGGGATCTTTGACAGATGGCTATGGCCTGAAAGCCCGACCGACGTGTCACCTCCGTTCGAGCCTTCGGCCCTAGGTGACTTGACGCTGAGCATCTGGAAAGTTGCCGGAGAATTTTACTTACGCGGTCCTTGTCTATACCTGTGGCCTCCTTCGACATAGTGCGGTCTTTTTTTTGTTCGCTATACACTTCTCCTCGTTTACGTTAAAGCTTGGAAAATTCTGAAAGCAAGTCTCGTGGTTATTTTTCAAATTTTATCAAACTTACGCATATAAGGTGTGCTTTCGTAAGGAGCTTGGATATTCGTTACTTTTTTGGTGAGGTAATCTTAACTTTAATCCGATAGCTTTGTATACATATAGAAAGTGAAGGGAAGGAGGTATTGCGGTTGCGTGAATTAATTTAGAATCTGATTCCGTAAATCAGATTCAACTTCCCTAAAGTCCTGAAGTCAAACTTTATACACGTCCATGATGCCCGCATTCGCAACTTTACGTGGGATTGTCGATTCAGATTCTATCTTTAATGGGTATGCACTTTGTACCCTCTTGAACGTAATTATTTTAGAAAACATTCATAATTTTATTAATTTCAGTAGCATGGCTACATCAGTTTGCTTATGTTCTGAAAGTTTTTTTTTTATAAGAATGGAACATGAAAATATTTTTGACGATTTTTAATTTATCTACCATGTTTTATTTTTTCGGCGAAATGTATAGCTTTCAAAAAATAGTTTCCTCGTTTTGTTTGGACTACAAGTTTAATATTTTAACATTTTTAAATTTTATAATACGTCTCAAAAAGTTTTTCTATTAACTGTATTTCAAGAATTTATTACGTATATTTTTTATCATATTTAAGCATTGATCTGTATTAGTTTTAGATAAAAAATTGGATCTTTTATATTTTGAACCAGATGGAGAGTTGTATAACTATTTTCAATAAGTGTTATAATAATTATTTTTATATTGCAGTATTCTGTTTAGATATAAGTACAGTATACAATTATACATACCTATATAGTAAATCAAATGGTTGAATTAGACGAAACCAAGCGCCAATGTATTGACATCAGTTTCTTATTGCACATCAACAGAACCTCATTCATGAAGATGAATGTCATTAATTTAAGACTCGTTAAATATTTATTAATACATACATAAAAATATAATGGCGTTTTAATAGAACGAATAAATATTTACGAAGTTACTTCATTGATATAAAGAGTATTGAAGATCAGACGGAGACGGTTATTACAGAAATAATGATAACAGATATCGGTATCGGAAATCGAAGTCTCGAAAAGTTAGATATTCAATAAAATGCAGCCACCGTTATATGAGCTTCGTTATTAATTTGGGGTAACCACAAAATGCAGATTTTATTACAAAAATTGTCTTTATTAAAACTGAAGAATTTCGCGATCTTTCTTTTTAAATAAAATTTTTAAAGAAATACTTAAAAAATGTATATTGCTATTATAAATTTGACGAAAGCTTTTGATCGGTCATCTATACGCAAAAAATGATAAAATGGTATAATATTTTATGATTGAGAATAAGTTCTTATTTATGCCATAAATCAACTATATATATATAGTCTACTTTTTTTTTATAAATCCTCAGGGTTTTATAATGACATATTTTGAATATTGCTATTAATAATGTATATCAAATACTATTATTGAAATTAAATATAAAATAATATATAAATTAGAGTACTAAATAATTTTATCGAAATTACCATAAAAAAAATATCTATAACGGAATAATTATAATGATTAATATTATTTCATAGTAAATATATCAACATGTTTTGTCTTTTCTAAATCTGTTTAACGCGTAGTATATTACAATAGAAATATTCTGTAAAAGTAAGATTATCATCTATATAATACGATAACAGATAGCCCTGGTATTCCAGGCACACATTCATCATTAGACTTCGGTGTCATTCGATCCTGGATAGATAGAACCAGTGTTTATACGTTCCTTCTCACTCGACATATGTGCGATATACAGAAACGAGGGGCAGCCTGTAACTTGAATTCTTCATATCCGCCGACGTGAAAAAAGAGCCATTTAAATACATCTCCGCTCTCATGTGTTCCACACGTGTTCATATAATAAATCTGCGCGTGCGCCCGTTGCGCAAGACGTATAAGCCTCGAATAGCGCGATATTCGCGAATGTTAACAGATTCTCTATGCAATAGCCACATGTATACGGGGTAATTCTTTTCGAGCGAGGCCCGTATATGTAAAGTGAAATAAGTTCGATGATGGTGTCGGCAACGTGTATATAATACGTGTGTGCGATACCGCAATGGTGAAGGGGTTAGGATGGTGCTTTTATATCTCGTCGATTCTCCGCGTGTGCGTGGGTGGAGTTTTATTTATAGTTGCGTTTGAAGGAGTGCGCCAAGAAGTAGAGAGAGAGAGAGAGAGAGAGAGAGAGAGAGAGAGAGAGAGAGAGAGAGGGGAAGAGAGGGAACGAGTATGTAGAAAGAGAAAAAGAACACGTGACTTACCAACAGTCACGGAATCACGCATATTTACTCCAGCCGGCGCGCGATGAATGAACTAAACGGTTTCTCTCTTCCTCTCATTCTCTCTCTCTCTCTCTCTCTCCATCTTTCTATTTCGTTTTTTTTGCAACGTGGCGGCGAAGAGGGGCCTTGGGGCAGCCTCGTATTACTACAGAAGGATATGTACGCTTATATATATATCTGCCGTCGTTGAGCAAAATTGATTGATATACGAACAGGATTTGCATGCTATCGCTCTGGATCTTGCTGATTAACGATGCGATACAGATACTATAAATCTTGTTCTGGTACACTCGATTATCTTGCAGTATAGTCTCTCGAGGTAACTTGACTTTCTTTTTTCATTTCCCGTCTTTCGAGAACATTTTCTTGCTGTTACAGTTTAATATGAAAAAATATTTGCCGAATGTTTTCGTTTGAATTTTAAAGTCATTAACAGGAACATAACTAATTAAACAGAATACACGATCAACGATATCAAATTAAATCTCAAGATAATTATTCTGCTTAGTGGAATCATTTCATGTACCTATAGCAATATACTCGATGTGTTTAGGTTTACACGCTTGCAATTTAGCTGACTGAGAAAACAGCAAAGCTGTCCGCTCTGTCAAGTGCGAGTTGCCCGCGAAGAAAGAAGTATATATATATATATGTATATCATAGTATTCGTTGAATTTCGTGTCCGCAGTTTGATGTGCAGCGCGAGATTTCTGAATGGTAATGGCTTGTGCCGTGCTTCTAAATACCGAAAATAGCTGTCGTGTATGTAGTGTATGCTGGAAGTATATTAGTCGTGGCTTGTCCAAACAGTTTGGATTTCCTCGTTTCCTCGCTCGCTCGCTCGCGCGCACTCGTAGCGCCGTTCTTCGAATGGGCCTATATCACTGCTCCAAGGCTATAATTTCCACACGGCTATGATCAAAGAGACTTTTTACACCGGAAGTTTATTCATTATATTTGATACAAGCCAGATAAGGTCTTTTTTTGTCTAATTATCAGCCATTCAACTTGTATATGTTTGCTCATTGAATGAAGTTTCAGAGAAAGTAATGAGAAAAATATTGTTTATTTTGTTGCGTTACATGGTTCTTCTCCATTTTATATATACAAGCATCTCGCGTATTTCAGATTTAATTTAATTTTAAAATATAAGAATAACAATATTTAAATATCAAGTTTATGATTTCCGTATATATTTAAATATGTATTTGCACTGTCTGTATATATGTAATTTCGATCAATTTCGCTTAAATATTACCGTTTATTATTGTAGATTTCAATAATTTTAACAGAATTGGATTATTTCGGTCGAATCATTTATGCATTATATAGAATTGCGTATCAAAATAAATATCACGATGTATATATGTTAACTTTACTTTCTCGCATGCAATTTACATTGTAATTCCAGCTGAATTGAACTGCTGAATCGGATATACCAAGAGGAACACTAAGTATATATATATTTATCAAAGCTCGTAAAAATTTTAAAATTTTACTCGTGTCTTGTGCAAACTTTTGTATATACTACAGCTGACGAATATCGCATCGAATGTTTAATCTATTTCTTCATCAATATAATAATTACTACTCCAACGATAATTAAAATGGCGCAGCGGAATCGATGAAAGAGCCAAACTTAATTTAAAAGAGACAAAGGGGAACGCGGTGTACACATCGGGTATATCGTTTCCAGAATTGCGGAGACTTAATAATGCATTGTCCTTCGTCCCATCGCGGGTATAGCCGTCGCTTTTTCTTCGTCGCGCGCGAGACCCAAGGCCGCGAACACGCACAAACCAGCCGCAACAGCTTTTATAATATATTATACGGCAAAAGAAACCGCGCGATACACGCGTCTACCCTCGTCTCTCTCTCACACACACACACACACACCCACAGAAAACCTTTTCGAGTTTGTAAACATCGAGTATTCCACGTGCACGTCGCCGAGAGGCAAATGACTCGCGAGACACACTCACATCACGAATCGTCCGCTGGGATTGGGAAAAAGAAGGATAACGACGAGGAGACGAGCGAGACGTGAGGGAACACATACACACACACACACGCGCACACACACATTTCCCGATGTTTTAAATCCAACTGCCGTGGCTGCGATGTGTGTTATACTCACTCACTTTCGTCGTCGGATCATCGATTTAATGGCCACTTAAATATTGACTTTGGCGCTCGGACGATGACAAAGCCTCGCGTATTAGTGGCGCGTCGCGATCTCTTCAGTCGCAGCGCTCTTGACTCTCACGTCTGCGGCTGCATATATATATATATATATATAATACCGCGTCGCATTGGCATCGCGGACAACGATGACCGGGTCACTTTGCACGCCCACACGTTCCACGTTGCCGCGGGTAAATAGCAGCTCCGCGCGCTCTTTCGTGCCGCACGACTCCAGCGTATATAGCAGTGCTAAAACGAGTTTGCGTCGATCGCCATAGCTCTCTCTCTCTCTCTCTCTCTCTCTCTCTCTTTGCCTCTCTCCCATATTGTAATACTCATATACGTGGCACACGTGCACAGTACAGTCCGCGCGCTTTGTATTACAGACCATAACCGGAGGTGCATGAGAGAAATGAGGGAGAAGAAGAGGCGGTT
>UELV01181471.1:0-12486 GCA_900490015.1 Megastigmus stigmatizans
GAATGTCTTGCGTGACCCAAGGCTTGCGCGAGCTCGTGATAGTAATTGAGCGAAGAGGGGCCACCTCGTCGAATGCCGAGATTATATTAGTAGAAATGGCGTTAGAGAGTGAATTTACGTGTGAAGATAGTGAATAAGAGAGAGATGGTGCTGAGGAGCGGGTGCTAGAGAGAAAATTTTGCGGGTCGGCCAGGAGACGATGGTCAAAATGAGAAAGCAGTGCGCAGGTCAGGCGGTTGATGGAAAGAGTGTCAAGCGAGCGTGAGAGAATGGTTTTCTGCACTGTAACAGGGGCAGAGAAGTTTATTTTAATGTTTATGATATCGTGGCCCGCGATAAAGGGTGATTCCGTTTTTGTGTAGTTTATGATTGAAGAAGAGTCGTGAGTGATGAAGAGGTGAAGCCAGGCGTGCGCTATGTAGTCACTTTGCATAGAGTGATGCAGAGAGAGAGAGAGAGAGAGAGAGAGAGAGAGAGAGAGATAAGTTCATTCGTAATAATTTACAAAATGTACATGGTTATATAATATAGATATTTCTTTGAAGTATACATTTTTTGGTTTTCTCAGTCGCCCATTTTCAGTCTTTCTATGATATCACAGCTTATACAGTCTTACATTATTGCAGTCATCAAAAAGTTACAACTTAAAGTAATATCACAGAGCGTCTTAATTAAAATACGAGTAAATTTAATAAAAAGGGGCAATCGAAATCTATCAGTCTTATTGTTAAAAAAAAAATAAAAGAAACTTTACAACACAATCACACATGCACTCATCCTACCACACACTCACTCATGCCAATAAATACACTCACACTTTCTAAAAAATAAGTATATGGGACAGAACATAATAAATTAACATACAGAAAATTTGCAGTTCTGACTCAAGCGTGTAGTGTAAGTCACCAAAATCAAACGCATAATGAATCGCAGGTGCGGCCCGTGGCAGGGCTAAGAATCAAGATCGAATAGGTGTTGATAGATCGCCGTCTTAAATCTACGCAAAGATGGTAAGTTGCGCAGAGAGTCCAGGAGAGAGTTCCAATAGCGTGCACATTGAATTAGATCTCATTCCTGTCTCCGTGCGTACGTTTGGTATTGACATATTTTCTCGAACCAAACGTTATAGCTTTGGTCTTGCCAGAATTGAATCGAAGAAACGAGCACTCCGTCCACGTCGACACCAGCCTATTCTGGGGAAAATTTGGACAGCGTATTAATTCAAAGCAAATAGAAATTGTGAAATCGTACGAAAATTTTTAGAAACTTTTACTTTGTCCTGACAAAGCGATCGTCGGTATTGTATCGACGATACATCGTATGTTAATTGACAATTCCGCAAGGATGCTGTAGAATCAGCTCCGAATACCAACGTTGTTATAGCTGCCTGTACGACTACCCAAGCTGGGCTAGAGCTGTACAAATACATGGATAGCCTTCCGTCATCTTTGTCATCTCAAACCGTCATCTCATACCTAGTACGAGCCACCTCGGGGTAATCTTTTAGTAGAAATTACCGATGAACAACGAGGGGAACACAACATTCTTTGATCGAAAATATCAGATACGTATCTCATATTTTAGTTATATGGGTTCTCGGCCAGGAGTTAATGCCCACTTTGTCAAAGTATATGAGAAATCATAGTTGTCTTAAAACCTTTATTGCAAGACCAATATGTATTGTAGAAAATATCACAAAAAAGTTGTAAAAAATATAAATAATATGCTTTCATTTTCATTTTTAAGCAAATTATTGGCATTTTTCGTTTAAAAGTTATGAACATTCGAATATCGAGTTAATTTTGGATGCATTTTTCAACTGCAATAAATGTTAAATTTTAAGGCCAAAAATTAACTTAAATTACGATCGCTCATTACTTTTGAATGAAAAGCGCTATTAACTTCAAAAATACAAATGAAATCTTGTTATCTGTATTTTGTGATCTAATTTATGAAACTTTCTGTAATGTATATTGTTCTTGTAATAATGGTTTTAAGACAACCATAATTTCTCATATATTTTGATAAAATGGGCATGTACTCATGGCCCAGGGCCTATTAGACTAAAATACGAGATACGTATATGACATTGTCGATCAAAAAATGTCTGTAAAGTTTCATCATAATCGGTTTCCCGGACTGCTTGTGTTCTCCTTGTAAGTTTTTACGCGCCCGACAGTGCCGGCGTAAAGCATCGCAGTCGGCTGTGGAAATGAACAACGTAAAGCTCTGCATCGAGCGATCGACAAGTGTACGATAAAGTGTATATGACTGCGCGTTAAACATTTTGCACGAGAACGTCAAACTCAAAGAGTCGGACAAAAATGTTTAGGAAAACTTAGACACTTATTGCGTAAATTAGCTCGAAAATCAAACTGTAGTGGTAGCCGTGCAGTCCGCTGGAGAAGGAGAAAACGAATTTTATTGCAAAACGGTGGTGGATTTTTGCCATTTTTTCTGACGCCAATCATAGGCTCACTTATTTCGCCATTAATTGGTAACAAGTCAGTATTCTTGAAAATAACTATGTAATTTGAGTTTGAGGAGATTTCACGTTGTCCGCAATGAAAGAGGTTTTGCGAAATGAAAATGATGCTCAGATTATTGTGATGACTGCCCTTGGTAAAAAGATTGGCCACCGCACCGCACGATGATTCCCGCATCAGATCGTCGAGAATCAGGAGTTTAGGCCCTGGATCGTCCATTGAGTTCGGTGAATATGCTGATTTTGGGGGCATTGAACCCACGTATTTCTGATTTTCAGGAGTATTGAAAAGGTGGGGGAATGTACCTTTTTCAATACTTCTCAAGCCATGCTTTTATAACCTTTTCAGCTTCTTCCTTCTGATATTTACTTTTGCACCATCTAATTTTATTCTAATTTTTTTTGCAGCGCACCGCTTCGAATTTGGCCACGAATAGCATGTGTGTGAGTGGTGACAAGTGAGCGAGAGACGCAAAGACTATCAGCATTATTAATCTTCAGAATTGATCGTCTGGAAACCTGATCCGACATAAGATTTACACGCCCTCTACCAGCAGGCGCCGAAACAATATTAGCAGTAACTTCAAGCGTATCATCTATCTCGAAACTATCATTGCTCTGCGCGACACTTGATAGCATGTCGAATAAGTCGTTAGGCGTAAAATCTCGCACTAACCTAAAAGAAAACCATACTGCTCCTTGGTGGGAAGGCTCTGAATGTATGGATATTCCTATGTAATCTGTGGGAGCTGCACTACCGCACACATGTCTATACAATGTCTGAATAGCTACTTTCAGCCATGCGTAGACGTGCATCGGGTGGAAGCTGCGGTATGCAAACCTTGAATTCTCGTCCTTCTAGTTGAAAACGTATGTAGAAACGTATGTGTAATGTGAGACAACAATCCATTATCGTTCCTGCGCTGACCACTTCATTCCTGTTCCTGCCGATTGTTAACTACAATTTAACAGGCATTAAATACTCTTTTTGATACGTTTTCAGGGTACTTTGTTTGATTGTGCACTTACATTCATTTTCGAGGGTGTTAGTATCATCAGCCGGCACGTCTACTGTATCTGTTCATTCGGTCAACCAAGAAGAGCTTAAAGTATTCTGTATTGCTTCATACCTACTTGTACCAGCACTAGCCAATGAATCGTGCTCCTTGCCCAGATAACACTGTGCAAGAATCGCATCACCTTCTTTATCTTCAAGCATTTGTTCTAATTCTATAAATAAAAATATGTTTATGCGATCAATCGACTAATTGAAATTATTATATTTATGCTACGAAAAGCTATGTGTGAGCACAGAGTCTTATGTGTGAGCACAAAACTGGTATGTGTGTGAACACGATGCATATGCAAGGCCTGAATAGTTGTTTCTAACCATGCGTAAATCTTATCCCTATACAACGTCTAAATAGTTAATTCCATCCGTACGCTAAACCTATGTCTATGAACCACCTAAATATCTGTTTCTATCCATATGTAGACGTCTGGATGGATGCAGATACGCAGGCGCTGTATGCACGCGTACAGAACCTAAATACCTGCCTCCATCCATGCGCAGATGTCTGGAAAATTGCAGCTATGTAGGCGCTGTAGGTACGAGTACACCGCTTAAACATCTGCCTCCATCCTTGCATATATGCTTGGTTGTATGGAACTATTTAGGCGGCATATGTACGAGTAGGCAATGTTATTCACGAAAAGTTATGTAAATTGACTATTATATTATCTTTAATTAATTAGAGCATAGCCTATCTATTATAGCTTTATATTGCAGCATAAGCCTATAAGTTAATGGTCTATCGTGCAGGCCTCGTCTGCTACGGCAGTCTCCGATAATCTTGGTCTCCACAAATTCCACCATTATACAGGCTCATGATAGTACGTTAACTGCAGAGATTAATAATGACTCGAAGTTTTCTTAATAATACCGTGCCTGTGTAGAGTTTAAGATTTTTTTTCCACTTTTCACCACAAAATAAGCATAGCGCCGGTTCTCGCTCCAGTGCATCCTAGCGCACTAATAATAATATTCAAAATACTTCTCTTATCCATTATTGACCGATACTGTGTGGTAATTTTGCAGATTTTAGTTAAGTGATGCATTACGTACTATTATACCAGTTAAAAAGAAATAGATGAACATTTAATTCGAATACTCGAGAAAGAACATGAGTTACGACAAACGATGCTACGATCTCTCGCTCGAAGCGGGGTACGCGGGTGCACGAAATCTCATAAGTGGGAATAAAAAACGTTAAACCGTGTCCGGAGAGGGAAAGAAAAAAGAAGGATTTACGAGTGGCTCAGTAACGAAGATGCTTATACGCTTCATAGGCCTGTGCAGCGAATATTTCAAAGACTTCAACAACCATGTGTCAAACATCGACGACATCTGGGAGTGCGATTGAATGCAACCATAAAAGATTACAACGGTGGATACTGCTACCTGCTAGTCTTTGTGGATGTACTTGGTAAATTTGCTTGGGTCGAACCACTCCGTGTCAAGGCCACTCATAACGTAGCAGCGGAGTTCGAAAAGATTCTCAAGCACGGAAACGGTCGAGTACTTGACTGTGTACAATGGGACAAAGGTAACGTGTGTACAGGTTCGGCTTTTCAAGCAGTACTAAAGAAGCGCGATTTTCGATTCCGAGTTGTACGAAATCCAGAGATCAAAGCTGCTGTAGAAGACAGGCTGAATAGAACAATACGTGAACGCATGTAGCGATATTTCTTCCACATGAACACTAATTCGACGTTGTTGATAAAATTATATACGACTACAATCATGCGTTCCATAGCAGTATGAGAATTGAATCTGCGGAAGTTAATCCATAAAATGTGATCACTGCGCATGAGAATTTGTAAGAACAAGCCCTCTTGCAACAGATCGGTAGTAGCAAAAGGGTCCTCGTCTCGAAAAATAAATACAGCGTCGATGATTACGTACGCATCAGTCGTACTAAGAACACGTGCGAGAAAGGTTACAAAAAGAATTTCAGCGAAGAAGTATTTAAGATTAAGCTCGTTTCAAAACTTGTTCTCTTACATCATGGAAGACTTGAACGGCGAAGAAGTCGATGGATTTTTCTATATGCAAAAAATGGCTCTTGTCGGTAAAAATATCATGACAGCTGAAGAAGCATTCAAAGTTGAGCGAGTTATTCAAACAAAGGGACGCGAAACGAACAAACAAGTGCTTGTAAAGTTGTTAGGTTATCTGGAAATGTTCGATACCTGGATATAAGCATCCGATCTGCAGACTATTTAAAACAAAGCATGAAACGATGATTTTTACCTAGTGCTCTCTAGTAACAGCATTATAACGTACTACAGCATTAACGCAATCAGCTGTTTTGTAACTCATCTCTCCTGAGGTACGATTAAGCAGTGATAAGTACGTTGGGCTCGCGAAAATTTACGTGCCTTGTAGAATCATGCATATAAACGACTCAAAGGCATATTACACCTTCATAATAGGCTATAAGGATGGAAAAAATCATCCATAGACAACGAAATGCACATCTTAAAACATGGTGGTTTTAAAAGCATAGAACAGCTCGCTGCGGAAATAAATAAACCGAGAGGTATAAACAATTGTAACGGAGGTACGTTGCGTAGCTCCGTTAGTGTTATTAAACGCGCGGTAGAATAGAATTACTCGCGCGCGGCGAGGCTGATTGTAAGGAAGCGCAGTATATCTATATATACGCGCGCTCCGCCCGGCTTGAAGAGCGAGAGGCGAGTGAGCTGCGGGTTACCCCCACTCTTCGCGTGTGCACAGATAGCACACACGCAAGACGGTCCTCGTTTCGGTCAAGCGCTCGATCACGCATGTGCGACTCGGCCGAGGCAAGGAAATAAATGTGACTGCACGAGCAGAGAACGCTTCGTTCCCTCGGCGCGCTGAGCCGAGCATCACTAAGAGGGCCTTTCGTGCGAATTGAGTACGAAGGGGTGAACTATAGGGAAACTGGTAACGGCTAAACGTATGATGAACGCTTAGACGAAACCAGCGCGGAAAGGAAAAAAACTATGCGGAAACTAATTATAGAAGTGTCAAATTATATCGCGCTAGAAACTCTAGTACTCGGATTCGGATTCTTTTGTTACCGATTATAAGTAGATGTAATTAATAACTAGTGAAAATCGTTATGTGTTTCAGACTCGATTCAAAGAATCAGCGGTGTTAAGCTTCGTTATAAATATATTTGTTTACAAATCATTTATTTTGTTGATTCTTTAAGAATAAATAAATATTACTTTATTTTTTTTAAATATAATAAGTGTTACTAGATTTATTGTAGCTTGGATTCTCCTCTCAAGCGCATTGAGTTTGAGTTTGAGTTAACCCGCACTTTGCGTGTACTGAATGCAAAGTATAAATAAAGCTACCCGATGTCAGTGTAATGAGCTGATTTTCCCGCCATCCTTAAGCGTACTGAGCTTAATATCAACGTCACTCCCTTCCTAAGAAAACATCAACGTTACACAATCATCAGCTACTTGAACTGACGTCAGCAGCAGAGAGAAGAAATCTAGTTTGTTTAATCAAGATAAAATGTTGATAATCGGTGTAGAAATGAGAGTTCGTTTGGTCAAAAGCAAGATGCGTTTTGCTTGATGGATGCATCGATAAAACTATTCTCGGACAATTGCCGAAAATAATAACACAGGCCCACAAAAAAAACAAAGTACTCTGAACTTTAGTTAAGACCGCCTTATTCCTCTACGTATTTTGGTCTTCTAATCACGAATTTGATATAAAAAATAGGGGTCATCCTGCGTATTTTCGAGATAACTAAAAAAAAAAAACGAATTTTGAGATATCTTAAATAACGAAATTAAAAATTTTTTTCATTATTTTAGCAAGTGATATTATGAAGTACTCAACGTACCTTTCTAAATTAATTTTTAATCACCTCCATACGATTTTTCGTCTCCGAGATATGCCGATTTAAATTTACAAAACGTATATCAAGACAAATAAATTGAACAAGCAAGTATGGTTTTGAATGCTGGTGAACTTTCAGTTGGCATATCTTGGAGACGAAAAATCGTATAGAGGTGATTCAAAATGGATTTTGAAGGATGTACTAAGTAATTCATAATACCACTTATTAAAATAATGAAAAAATTTTTTAACTTCGTAATTTAAGATATCTTGAAATTTTTTTTTTTAGTTATCTCGAAAATACGCAGGATGACCTGTATTTTTTATCACAAATGAGTGATTAGAAGGCCAAAATACGAAGAACAAGGTGGTCTTAACTAAAGTTCAGGGTACTTTGTTATTTGTGGGCCTGTGTAATTATAGGCTTAGTCGACAACAGAGACTGTAATGGCCATCGATGTCTTAATCCATTAAACTTTCAACACACGGAAAAACTTTTTTGGTTACTCGTACTCCAAACTAAAGTAACTATAACCTTAAGAGTTCGGTAAGTCATAGTTCAGTTAAAACAACCTTCGTTCTCAAGTAACTTCAAGTTGTTCAGTAGACAGGTAGAGCGTACTGGCCTGTGCGGTAAAATCTACCGCACACTCTGGTTAAGTTATAAGTGTCAGATTGAAGTCATATTGCATGGAATAACCTGCGCATACGCGGGTGAATTGAAGTTTTATTAATTAATTAATTTAATTAATTTAATTTTTATCTCTCTTATGGTCTTAAATTGATTTTGTTATTACAAATTATAATTATTTACAAAGCGTATATGGAAAAGGCAGCACGATTTAATATGAAAGTATTTAATAAGAAAATTTTTTTTTACACATTTATCTGGATTTGACGAAATCTTTACTTAAATTGAGAAAACAGCACTTAAAAAGTGAATCATTCACTGATTTAACTGACTAATATTTAAATTAAAAAAATATTTTTTTGAATGAAGGAATTAAATCTAGAGATCTGTAATTTTGCATGAAATTTAACTTTTCTATATTATTATATAATATGTAAAAATGCTTATCCTATTTATTTGATTTTTAATTCTTACTTTGAAAGCTTGTTAGTGATTTTACATATCTAAAATAATGAACATTTATTTTTGTACATTATTGGAGGTTAGTTTAGGAAGGTTATAAACATAATATTGATTTTATAATACTTGCTTTTGAATCGTTCGATGAATTTTTCTAATTTCCACTTACAAAGAATGTCTTCTATAAATGAACTCATTGTTGTGGTATAATTTTCCATACTTCTATCGGATTCCGCGATAAAATCATCTAGACAAAGCAGGTCACGATAGCTTGAGTATTATACAATAACGACGCTGAATACGAGGGCGACGACGACAATGACGAGGGCAAGTCATACAGCAGCGGACTGCAAACAAGAGTGCAAACGAGGATCATCATCATGAATACTCGAAAGATAATGAGAGCTCTGGAGAGTTTTATGGCAAATGCGGCCTGAGTTTATGCAACTGATCGCATTTAGAATCTATTGTACACACCAACTTCTGTAGTATGTAACACGGATGATTATACAAGGAATGCATTGAATGGCTATCTACATCGATAGCAATAGACTTGGAACCTACTTTAAAATGCACTTACTACCAAAAATAAGAAAATGTAATTTGTAATTGTATTTGTAGTAACAATAGACATATCCTTTATTATTTTTAAAACTATATTTCGCCTCATATTTATTGTAATACACCTCCTTTACCCTTACAAACTAGACGTTAAACCATACACTTTTGTTTCTTGTTTCGACGATTCTGTACTGTCTGCACTACTTACCTCTCATCGATATTTCTTTTGTGAAATATTTTCTTATTTGTTGCACGCTGTACTAAGCACTTTTTCTCGTTTCGACTTTTGAGTACTCGCTATACTCCTTATCTCCCATAGATATTTTTTTGAAAAATATTCCCTCATTCTTTGTACGTTGGACTATGTACTTTTTTCTCGATTCAACATTTTAGTATTATGCGCACTGCTTACCTCGCATCGATTTTTTTTGCAAAATATTCCCTCATTCTCGTTTTCCCCCTCCTACCACCATGGCGATAGCATATTATAAAAACTCTTCTATTTAGTCTCAGTCTTAACCAGTCGCGCGACCACTACACATTGTAGCATCCGTAATATCATTTTAAAATACAGTGTTCTATTATTTTATAGTAAAAGTTCAATCAGAGAAAATAATCAGAAAAACGAAGTAAGGGCGGAATTATCCAACCTTTTGTTGTACATTACGTATGCTCTGAACAGATCAAATTCAAAGAGAATTGGTATTGGACTTTAATACAACAAAGGATACTGACGCGAGGTAGTTTTTCTCAGCTCAACAATGTTCAAGGCTAACTTTGGCGGAATAACAGCTTACTATCAAAATACGTACGCTGTCTATCATCATTTAGAAACTCTACCTAATCACGATTTAAACTTCATTTCATCATAAAAAACTAAATCAATCTCCTTTAATGGCAGACCAAACCTCGCCGAATCGAAAGAAAATGAAGAAGAATAAAAAGGAGAATCAAACGGCTTGCAAAAAAATAAAAACGCACACTTATCTTCAAAGCATATTTATTCATCAAAGTACATTTGAAGGACTTCGTAATGTAAGCATCTTGGTATTGCGATTAACATTAACATTAAAAAAAATTAAAGATAATAAAAATAAAATATGGAGAATATATGGGAGAATAGGCCGTCATCGACTGAACTATTGCGATAAATTGATTATATTATGTACTGAAATTATGCATCCGAGCCAACCAACGAAATCGCGTTCTTACAGAATGTCATGATGCACCCACAGCTGGCCACATGGGCGTGGCTAAAACGCTCACTCGTTTATCTCGTCTCTACTACTGGCCAGGAATGCTCCGGGACGCTACAAAATACGTACGCAACTGTGATACCTGTCAAAAATTCAAGGCCAGTCAACAATCAACGCCAGGACACATGCATGCGACAAACATCGAACAACCGTGGGAAATGGTGTCAATAGACTTGGTTGGTCCTCTGCCTCGTTCAAGCAACGGACACACCCAGTTATGTGTGATGCAAGATAGGTTCACAAAATGGGTGGAACTACAGCTGATGCGCACGGCTACAGCACACTCCGTCACCAAGGCTATACGTGAACAGGTTATCTTACGTCACGGCTGCCCGAAGTCAGTCGTCAGCGACAACGGACGACAATTTATGTCCAAGGAATTCAAGAAACTTATGGAGGACAACGGCATCAAACATCGCCTGACGCCACCCTATGCACCGTATTGCAATCCCGTCGAAAGAACTAATCGCGTAATCAAAACGATGATTAAGCAATACATCAAGGATACGCAAAAGACTTAGGACAGAAATATCGCGGAATTTGCATTCGTATATAATACCGCACGAAGCGATTCCACAGGATTCTCACCCGCCTATCTAAATTACGGCAGAGAATTAACCCCACCAGGCACTTTAAGTCAAGAAGTGGGAGACCTGACGTCACCAGGAACGGATGGTCGAAGAAAACGCATACAAGACGCGATCGAATTAGCCCGAGCAAACATGGCACAGAGCTTTAACAAACAGCGCCATCACTTCAACCTGCGCCGCCGCAAATGGGACCCGCAAATAGGCGATCTCGTATTGAAAAGTCTACATAAACTGTCAGACAAAGCAAAAGGCTATAGCGCAGGCTTAGAGAAGAAATCAGATGGCCCATACGAAATATACAAAAAAGTATCACCCGTTATATTCGATCTGAAAGACGCAAAGGGCAAGATCGTAAAACATATACACATACGGGACCTCAAGGCATACAACAACATAACAGCTTAAAGAATGTAAACACGACCGCTGTAAAGGGCAATGCCGGCATAAATTCATGGAAAAATGCTGAGCTGAGTTAAAATTAAACTCTCCAAAATTCTAACACCGACGGAAAGACAAAAGGAAGGCTCAATACGCTCCAGGATGTCGCTCGAGCAGGAGCTCAACGAGACCGAACGCGCCGTCCAAAATCTGGAAGCCGCAATGAAGGAGGAAGGCTGGGAGATTATCGGCGAGGACGAGTACGATCCGGGAAATCAACCATCAACCACCCCTACGTACACTCCCACACCGATCGCCAAGGCCGACACTCCACCCGACGTTCCAACAACACCGCCTGCGGACAACAGCGAACGGGTAAATTCGAGGACGAAAGTCACCACCCCGTAGCGCAAGCCACCCACCGCACAGCTAGCAACACCGTTGCAAACACCGCCACCGCCAACCAAACCGGCCAAGTCGATCTTGAACCTTCGAGTCAAGGGCCCGACTCGAGGAGTTCCAAGGTTCAAGAAAATCGAAATCATCGACTCGCCGGAATGGCCAAAACGGCTGGCGGCCCTGCGCAGGCACATCCACGAGCGGGAGGTGAGAGTACGGACACGGTGATTATCAGTGATAGCGCTCATCGGCCGCCCAGGCCTGAGGGAATCGGGGAAAGGTGCTGCACCATCTGAATCGGCACAGAAGCCGCCCACAACCCCGTCACCCACCGAGCCAGCAGCAACAACACCACCACCAGGACCTCCAGCAGCAGCGCCAGACCCAGCTCCACACACCGAACCACCAACAACGCCCCAACCATCTCGCCCAACCGTCACCGTCCAAATTCCAGGGGGACCGGAGGTGGAGATCCCACTCGGTGTCACCAGGTACAGGACGCGCCAAGGAAACACCAAGTAGGTCAGTAAGGACGGACACATACTGACGACCCACAGCTACCCCATAAGTTATTTTCTTTCCGTACACCGTTCCTCTCCGAAATAGGTGCTCTGGACTACTGTGGATGCAATTTCGATAGGTCTAGTTTTCCGTTATAGAGTGAGCCACCGGAACCTCACTCTCCGAAATATGAAGGAAGGAAAATGCACTAACAATAATTCAAAATACTGCAAAAAAATGCAATCGATGTTCAAATATTACGGGAAAATTTTTTTCATGATTCTAAAATATTTTTAAAATTTCTAAATTTTTTATAT
>UELV01181475.1:1584-12038 GCA_900490015.1 Megastigmus stigmatizans
TACTTTATATTGTGGAATGTATTTGTTAACTTCTATCTCAGTCATTGGGAAAAATATAACGCAGGTGTATTATTTTTGCCATGGGGATACGATGCGTCAATGGTAGCCACATGGAAAAAATTTAAATAAATTGGCTCGTCAAAATCAAGATTCGTGTTGTTGTTTTACTCAGTTATTTAAGGTTCAACCCATCATTCAAATAACCAAACATGTTTACATTTAGAGATATCTATAAGTAGAGTATGCCAACTAAAATAATATAAGTTCTGTTTTAAATTCTACTGAAATGAATCACTATATACACCTCATGTCTTACAAACATATGAAGTTATCAAAGACAATTAATTAAAAAGAATGTAACGATTTGTAAATACAACTTTGTAAAAGTGCGACTCTATTCACGGAGAAAGGGTTTCACCCAAAAAACTGGTACTAAAACAGGGTGACACCGGAAAAAACGATAGAGGCACCGAAAATTAAGCTTCTAGCAGCTTGATTATTAGTGCCTGACTCTGTATTTCCGATACCAAAAGTAGAAGCTGTATTTCCAGAGACAGCATAATAATTTCTAGTGACGACATCAACTTTACTCCTGCTAGCACTAGATTTTTCGGTGCCGTAAATCCATGGCACGGGAAAAACCCGTGCCATGCTATGACCCGTGCAGTCAGTTGCGCCGGCATGTTGTAACTATACGCCGTGGCTCTCACTATACATATATTTGAAGAATGGTATCTTAAATATCTTATAATCTATTAAAACATAAAAAAATAAACATTTAAAGCTATATTATGTCCATTTTGGTTAATTAATGCGTGTAAAAACGTTCTAGGTAGACTGTAGAAAATCGGCCTTTTACTCGCGTACATAACCTAAGTACCATAAGTCTGCAGACGATACGGCTGGTGCAGGCGTCGCAGCGCTCATGCCACGCCGCTTACTCGTTTTCAATGCTGGCACAGGAAAAACCCGTGCCATGCATCGAGAATTCCCGAACCGAATCGGCGAAATTCTATACCACGAATGAGCACCGTTTTTTCCTGTGAAACCCTCTCTCCTTGTAACACTAACATTTTTTTCACTAAATTGAATAAATGTGCGTTTAATTACAAAATTTGTTTTGTATTTTTATTGGAATTACGTCTTAAATTTATAATGGAATAGGAGTTTATTAAATTATTACTTTATATTCATTATTCGCTTTACAAGATTATTCTTATTGACAATGTTTCCTAAGTGAAAGTAGGTAAGAGCCAAACTGTAAGCAATGTTGGAAATTCAAATCGAATATACTCTTATATGAATCAATCAATTGAACAACAGCATAATTAAATCCATTCGAGGTCGAGTGATTGATGAGTCTTCTGTATCAACTTCCACTGTATTAGAACTTGTAACATTTTTTTAACGACCATAAGACCATTTATTTTTAGACCATGTCTGCAAACAAAGATATTACTTGGTACTACAAATTAGTTTAGGAGTTATTCACTATCATCTTATTATAGTATATAGTTAATTAAACTGACATTCAGGAAATCTCTTTTCGCGATGTAATATTGCATTCAAGATAAGAGAGCTTCGGATTATTGAGAAAAGTAGTAGATGAGTTCCGAGTACAGTCAGACGCCGTATAGTTTATATAGAGGCGTAAAATAATGTTCATAAAATAAATTAAAAAATAAATAAATAAAAGGACTAGTTTAGAATTGTGCAAGTTATTATTATCATTGAATCCTGATGGTGAATACAGCTCAGGAGAATTCTCCTGATTTTCGCATCACTGCTGTAGACCACAACACAACACTCTTTATTTAATTTTACTTATTTTGAATTAATACTGTTGAACAAAAAAAGTTAAAGCTGCTTCTCCATACCTTCATGTTTCGGCACTGCTCCTCGCAGCAGGTAGGGCTGCCAACCTCCGCGCTCCGAGCCCATGAACTATGCCGTAGCCGAATTCGGCTACTTTTATCATCACTGTTAGGCAAAAGCAGGTGCAATCAACAGGTTGGAAATTATACATGATGCGCTCGGTGTTGGTACCCACTGAACATAGTTGGCTATCATAGCCTGAACTGAACTCGGTGCATGATCGTCAATTTTTTTTCGGCTACATTTGCTATACGCTGTGAAGATAGTCATTAGGTGCACGCTTGGAATCGAGTGTCGCCAGGTGAGACTTGATACTTGGGAGTTGTGAGAGAGGGAAACTATATTCTCTGTTCTGCATTCACTATCCTTGACGTGTATTGAGTTCAAGATTGAGGATACGTCGTCATTTCGTGAAGGTGTTCGTTTGCTTCAATTTTTTCTTTTTAGAACTCGCCATGAATTATTGTCATTTAAATTTTTAGTTTTACATTCCGAAGCAAGTGTATATTTTAAAATTGTTAAAGCACCGTTGGTGCATATTTCAATATCCTTATAGTTATCAACTATAAACAGTTATATCAATCTGATCGAATTTTGGTTCACAAATAATTGCTGTGATATGTTGAAAGTCTTAGCACTGGTTTTAAAAAATCATCTAATCAATTAATCACTTAATACATTGCTCTTATCACTAACACTATTGTTTATTGTGTTTGAATTACGACCTTAATTATCAGTCTAATTTTAATAATATATTTGTTTCAGCTTATTTATTTAACATAAAATTCTAGTCATATTTAAGTACAAATTCAAATTCCCAAAATGGGAGGATTTGTCATAAGAGTGAAATCAAAGTCTGGGCAAAAAATTGTAGATAGTTTAACCCCTCAGGATACTGTGACTAAATTAAAGCATAAATTATCGGAGCTCACTGGAGTACAAGCAGCAGCATTACATATACTTCGAGGCTTTCCACCTAAGGCCCTTGACCTTAGTAATGAGCATGCAACTTTACAGGAGAGTAACATTACATCTGGAGAAACTCTAATTGTGGAAGAAAAACAAGCGGTGTATAATAGTGAACAAAATTTGGGAAATGAGGCTAGAGCTCATATTACAGAGACTGTAGATTTAGGTGACTGTGCTGGGATTCTTATGAAAATGGTTGTTCCTGCTGACAATTCATGCCTCTTCACTAGTGTTGGTTTTGTTCTAAATGGTACTTTTTTATATTTTGTATAATCATGAATAGATTTACTATGAAAAAGTTTTATATTTTCTTAAAGTTATCATTGACTATGTATTAAGGAGGTTCTATCTGTACATAGGAAGTCAAGCATGGAATTTGCTGGTTTTGACAAGTTGACAATATGTATATATATAGATATACATTCACGGTACCTAACCTTTGCGTAAATTGTCTTTTTAAAAGAAAAATATCTTCTAACTCTTTGACAAACCCATGAACGATCATTTTCCAAGTTGTTATACATTGTTTATTAATTTTTTCAAAAAAATCTCAATGTTAGTTAATTTAATATCACGATAATAAAATAACCCCATAAGAGACAATGTTAAAATTGAAAAAATAAAAATATTTTTTCCTTGCTTCTGAGGCCATGTAGCTTCACAAAAATTTAACAGGAATTTTATTAGGCCTTTATCTACAAACCTGTAAATTTTCGTTAAAATCTAAATGTTAAATCTGTTATCGATAGAACCTCCTTAATATGATTTTCAAAAACTCTTGTCTTTACAATATCTTTGTTTGCATTAAATATAAATTTTATATCAATTGTTTTTAAAATTAGGAAAGGTAGATCCGACCTGTGCAATTTTAATGAGAGAAATAATAGCCAATACCGTATCAGGTGATCCAGAAGCTTACTGTGAAGCGATGTTAGGAAAACCAAATCGTGAATACTGTGAGTGGATAATGAAATCAAGCTCTTGGGGTGGAGCTATAGAGCTAGCAATTCTCTCTCAATTTTATGGACTGGAAATTGTTGTTGTGGATAGTAGCAATGGTATCATAAATAGATTTGGCGAGGATCAACATTATGCTCAAAGAGTATTCCTTATGTTTGATGGTATACATTATGATCCATTATACATGGAACCAATTCAAGTAAGTTATTTCAAAAATGTATTTTAAGGAGGTCGACATTCTGTTTATAGTCAAAACTTTTTTATAACCACTAGCAATTTGATCCAAATAGTAACATAATAATAGAGCTGGAAATTTTTGTAAATAAGATCAAAAGCTTTGAACTTTTTTAGAGGATGCCTATATTACCTATAATAAGATTGTGAGTTGAATCTATGAAACTTATAACAAATGAATATGATAAAACATTGTTTTTCAATCCAGTCATTTTTAATTTCCCTTTAATTAAAAAAGTTTTTTAAATGAAATGTTTTTCTATACTTTGAATAAAGATGTAGATTTTGTACATTTAACTTAAACACTATTTTATTCAGATCTCATTGGCATTTCTGTTTAACCCATTTGAACCCAGCATCTATTGGAATGGACAAATATGATTTTGGTTCTAGTTGAATTACGTGAAACAAATATAAATGTTAACAATACCAAATATATCGACTAGATTAAACTAAACTATTTACATCCCATAATATGGTTATATGGTCGTATACTCAATTGGAGACAAGAATATAAAAAAAATTAAAATAAATTAATAAATAAATAAATAAATAATAACCATGAATCATTCTAGAATTGTTTTGAGAATGTCTTCTCTTAAAAAAAAATTCAGGTTTAAACGGGGTTAATTAATATAGTAAATATAAGCATATTAAATGATTACAATTAATAGATGTAAAAATATTAAGTACCAATCAATGTTGAAAATAATTTAATATTAACCGTGCCATCTCGGAAATTAATTGGTCAAATTTGCTCAGTGATTCTAATATCGAAATTAACATAGACAAATTTTATAATATATTATATAATATCATTGACAAATTTGTCCCCTTGAAAAGAATTTTTATATACACATTCCTGAGGTGGTATGACCAAAGATTATAGTGATAGAATTTACGCTAAAAAGAAGGCTCAAATTTTGTGGAAATCAACTAATTATACAGATTATTGTATAGATTTTAAGAGACTTAGATTGCTCTAAACTACATAGATGCATTAGTTGAATGGTCTGTTCAAAATGGTTTGAATTTGAATTATAGAAAATGTAGTATTATTTCCTGTGGTAAAAATTTTGATAAATGTTTGTTTAATTACAAAATCAATGACTCTATTAAATAGAGTTTCAAGCATAAAGGACATAGGAATCACATTTAATGAAACATTAAATCTTAATTGTAACCTCTAAAGTTATGAAACAACTGGGTTTTATCTAACAAACCACAGCATCTTTCAGAAATATTTTTACTAACTCTTTATAAAACACTAGTATTACCTCATTTGACGTATGCATCTAAAATCTGGTCTCCATATACTCAAATTCAGATAAAAAAAAATTAGAAATTGTCCAATATAATTTTTTCAGATAGCTCTCATTCAAAGCAAACTATCCTATGTCAAGATTTGACCATACATATAGCAGAGTGGCAATTAAATATAAATTACCAACTATTAAATCATAACATAATTATCAGGATTTGTTTCTAGCATTCAAGATTACAAATGTACTTTATAATTGTTCTGAGATTACTGACATCTTTACCCCAAGAGTCTTAATGTATAGTATTAAAGAAAACCAAGCAACAACAAATTTTAGGTTTCATTCGCCTATGCATAGATTAATTAGATCATGGAAAGTAATAGATAATGATGTAAAAACCTATCTATGGGTAGCTTTAAGCACACAATAAAACTAATAATTTATGAATATTATTAATTTACATAATAGAATAATCACAGTTTATATTTCTACTAAGTACCTAATATGCCATCTATATATTTAGTAGATGTTTATATGCAATGTAAAGGACATTTATGTCCGTGTATGAAATAATAAATAAATAAATAAATATTATTTTGCAGGGTGGACGTATACAATCAATGTTCCCAACTGAAGATGAATCAGTTCTACATCAGGCTGCTAATTTGGCCCAAGAAGCAAAATCTAGTCATCAGTATACTGACATTAAGAAGTTCACATTAAAGTGCATGATATGTGATGTCAAACTGAGCGGCTCTGAAGCTGTACAGAAACATGCCAAAGAAACTGGCCACCAGAGTTTTGGGGAAGTTATTGCTTAACGATCTTGAAAATGCATTGAAACAAAAGCAAATTTGCTACAAACATGGTATAATGTCTTGTTTTGAAAAAAAGAATTAAAAAACAATTTTTAGCCAGTCTGAAAAAATGTTTAAAAAATTTTAATAAGAATTATTTTTTACTTTGTTATGAACCATAGGCAAGCTTATTACATTATTAATATATAAAATACTTTTATAATAATTTATATCCTGAGCATTAGGTCATGTAATGAAATTTATGTGCCAGTGGATCTACTCAAAATTAATTCAGATCTTAATAATAGTTCTTTGTGATAAAATAAATGAACAATATACAAAGACA
Organism: Megastigmus stigmatizans; assembly: GCA_900490015.1. Lineage (NCBI taxonomy): Eukaryota > Metazoa > Arthropoda > Insecta > Hymenoptera > Megastigmidae > Megastigmus > Megastigmus stigmatizans. The sequence continues at coordinate 8,028 of UELV01181475.1, forward strand.
TTGTACGTCAATTTGTAATATAAAGTATAGAGCAAAGTTTTGCTTCTTGTCAAGTGCTTCCTTCAAGAAACTATTTTATATAAGTGAGAGCTCAATGCTAAATTTATAAAACAAAAGCAAACTTGGGCTTTGCTTGTCAAGGTCTAGGATACACTCGATTATAAATCAGATGTAACAGGTGCTACTTTCCTTATCAAGTTGATATGGTCTTAAAAACAAACAGCAAAATCGAGCGTAGGTCACTTGTTATTTTATTTTATTTTTTTGTGCTTGTACTTAGAGGAATTTTATGCTTTCCACTTAAGAAAGTATATTTTGAAAAATAGGAATCAATATAAGATAACATTAAGTTAAATTTTTAATAAATAATACAAAAACTACATATTTTATATTTATGTAGAATATATATTTTATATTTAGGGGAGAACAGGGGAATGATGCTCACATTTCTTAAATTTCTTATATTTTTTATTCATAACATTTATAATTGATACCATAGTATTATTTTGTTAGTTTGAAGTATCTGCTATGAGTGTAAAAGAAACATTTCTAAACTAAACATTCATTCATTTTTAAGTAAAAGAAGACAAAATTTTCGAGTGACTGGGAATATCCGACGTAAGGTAATCCCAGTCACTTCTTATTTCTTTAAATTTAAATTATTTCTAACAAATAATGATAGTATATTTTAAAATCAGTAAACAGGTTCTTAATATCTATATTTATAAATCAGATGCACAATACTAATGCTAGAAGCCCTTTGAACGGAAATATTGTGTAAGTTTAACCTCATTCTTCTTAATTCCCATTTGATAAAATTTGACTGCAATAATCTCAAATAGCTACTATCTTTTCAAATTAAGATCTGTTTTTTAATTTTTGTTGTACGTTTATTTGAACTTTCCAATTTTTAAGGTTTCTAAATTATTATTATAGAAAAACTAAAATTAAGTGTAAAAAAACATTTATAGATCTTATTTAATAAATATCCATAGATGAAAAGCCTTTTCATTATGGATTATTATTTTTGTAACTTAAGATAAGTAGCATTTTGTATGTTCATCATAAAGTTCAACATAAAACTGAATTCTGTTCATAAAAGTGTTTATATCCTTTAAAATAAGGATGACTGGTAGTACCATTGACTACCATTACCTTGCTCTCCCCTATAAAGCTTTAAATTATTTACTATGAAACAATTCTCTATTACTAGTTAATTTATTGTAGATTACATGCATTACGGAAGGTAACATCCCTGTTAAAAAATCCAGTTGAATTTCTAGGTGGTATTCCAGCTGGAATTCTACCTGGATCGATCTGGATTCCAGCTGGAAATGACTGGATTTCCAGGCTAGAATTCCAGGTGGATATCCAGGACCTGGATATTTGCAAATAATTAGGCAAAGGCTGATGATAACACCTAAACTGAGTAATTAAGCTTTTATATTCAATTTTATAACTTTTATAAATTCAATTAAAATACAAAAAATTCGAATATAAAAGCTTAATTCCCCAATTTGGGTGTTATCATCCGCATGATAAAACCTAATATCGTCATCAAATTTACGTAAACTTCAATTTTTAGTAATTATTTGCAAAAATCCAGGTCCTGGATATCCACCTGGAATTGCAGCCTGGAACTCCAGTTGATTCCAGATGGAATCCAGATCGATCTAGGTGGAATTCCACCTAGAAATCTTGCTGAAATTCCAGCTGGATTTTTTTAACAGGGATATGTCTATATTTTAATTCTAAGTATATGTACATACCAACAAATTGATAAAAAATATTTCTTTTTATTGATTCAAATTTTTCATAAATGAGTGAAAGGCTGCTAGTACAATTTTTGTGGATATGATAGTGCAAGCAAAATTGATATTATGTAAATATCTTAAGTATGTGAATTATATTTTTTATTGAATTTAAATGATTATGTTTTTGAATGTTGAACAAAGAATTTTTTAAACATGATGTAATTCATTAATAGCTTATGAAAACTCAGATATACCAAATTAGAAGTAATTGTTTGATAAGATAAAATGTAAAATCTAAAAGGAGGAAGCCGACGAATGCGTAGAAAATAAATAGACCTAGATAAACGTACAAAATTTTTTTATTCTTTAGAGCTGATCAAAATATTAATATTGGAATAAAATTTAATCGGGGGAAATGCGTGGAAATATAAAAAAAATTCAAGTCAATTTTGTTAAAATCAGTGAAAAACTCAAGATTTCATCCGACATCTAGTATTAAAAATTATAAAAAATCAATTTTTATATTTTCCACTTCATAGAGAAGACATTTTTTCTTCAAATACTTCAGAGTTTAAGGATTTTTTGTGCTGATATCGATTTTATAGGATTCATGCCAAGTTTGATCATGAGCCGCTACCGGCGTCCTCCTGTATAGATTCATACATTTACATTTTTAATGCAGATGCACACTCACAATAGCTTTGTACATAATAAATAAATTATTTGTAGTGATGAAGTATCTTGTGCAATTATCTAATATTGAATTAGTAAAACAATTAGATACAAGATTTATTCACAGGATAATGTAAATTAATTCTTGCTCACAAATGCAAATTTTACTCAATGACAAAAAACACATTTTTGACTGTAAATGTGGATAAACATCAACTGAGAGTAGATCGAATCTGAAAGTGTGAATCAAATAATGTTGATGGCCTTACACAATTTATCGTATTATAAATTTATATAGACTATTAAACTTAGAACAAATTTCTTTAGCAATTACATTATACATGCGTTTCTGGAAAAAAGGAAAAGCAATAATGGTTTACAAAAATATTGGTTATTTTTTCATTTGCCACCCAAAACATTTGCACAACTCATTTAAAAAAATATGGTTAGAAACGATTAATACATTAAAAACGATTATTTTATCGTTTTTATGCCATTATGCTTCAAAATAATCGTTTTAAATCTTTTTCAGCAGGGCATATATCCCGGCCTGTATATTTTTTATACATAATTAAGAGGTCGTCGGTGTACTCAACTTTACCGATATATACCGATGCTGTTAAAGAGGTTTTTTCTAATTGTAATGAAGATCATTTATAATTTTATTTTTCATTGAAAATACATTAATACGCTTTAAAACATTGATTGCATGCTTTAGGCGGCACGCTATCAAAGTTTTAGAGCGCAATATTATTCATTGTGATTTTACTGAAAAAAAAAATTATAAATGATCTTTATTACGATTAGCATTGGAGATAACTATTTTTTTTTACAGAAAATGCCGCATTGTTTTCTGAGAAGCAAAAAATCTTATCAGCGCCATCTTACAGTCCCTTTTGAACTAGTTATGGTACAGCATTGTTTATACTGCACTTTATATGAGAAAAATAAAAGATTTTTTCATTTAATATGTTTATTAGTTATCACCTTTTCCTCTATGCATTAGTAATAAATACGCAAAGTTTCATGTGAATTTGGTACTACTTAGTTTTAGAGAAAACTTTGATTAAGTTCCGATATCTGTCGGTAAAACCGAGTATTCCGACAACCCCTTAATTATTTGTTGTTATCAAGTAAGAGTAAGTACCTATAATTATGGTCAAATAAGTTTGATTGTTATTCATTTATAGTATTATGCGCGTTCTGCGTACAGTCGTCTGGTAAAACAGGAAAACTAGTTGTTGACCAAAGAAACAGATACCATAATAATTTACATATAAAATACGCCAGAATACGTGATTTATAAACACTTGACCATCAAGTTGATGGCATCAACGTCCAATGGCATCCCTGATGCACTGTAAAAAAGACCTGTGTAAATTTACATGATTATAGTAAAATTAAACACACTTTACTAGGTAAAATCACTACTTACAAGATCAAAAATTTGCAATTTTATTGATATTTTACAACGTTTTTGTAAATACGCAAAGACGTTTTAGCAAAATTACTATAATATTGTAAATTTTCCACTCTGAACATAGGACACTTTAATTACCTACTTTGAAAGTAGTAATTCTACCAA
>UELV01181477.1:0-10668 GCA_900490015.1 Megastigmus stigmatizans
GTTGCAGTCCAGTGCAATTATCACGTTTGTGGTGGCGAGCTACACACACAACACACTTACACACACACAATTCACCGATCGCGGTTTTCTCTCTCGTTCTCGCGTGTGTTAGCTTTCGCGGCGGAAATCGATCTGAGGCTCGATGGCCCCCCTCTATCGCGCGCTAATTACCGCTATCTCTCTCTCGCGACACTTGCCTACGCTCTCTCTCTCGCTCATCATCCTCGATGCCTGAGCGTCGTCGGATCGAGCATACAATCGAATTAACGATCGAATATTAAATTCAACCGTGAATTCGTTATAATATTAAAATTAGAATCTTTTTCCTTTTTCTTTTTAAAAAAAAATAAATTAAAAATTTGGAACACAAAAGGAAAAAAGGAAATTTTTTGTTATTATATTATACCAGGAATTATTTACTTTCTCTCTCTCTCAACCCCATAACGATACTAATCCCTCCGGGGCTCCATTCAAAATTACTCCTATGTGACGTCCGAAAATTATCACAAAGCAATTATTTCGCTAAATCAATTTCTACTTAAAGTAATCGACCGCGTTGTTATGGTAAATTTAAGCCAACGTTCTAAACGCTATCACTCGGGATCTTCTAAGCTAAGCGAGAGGAGTACCTAAAGATTCGTGAATATAATATTTGAATATTTCAAATCTTAATTGCCGTTAAATGTTCTGACTAAGGATTTTAGGACATTTAAATTGTTCTATCCCCATTAAAAATAAGAAACAATCCCCCTTCTCAGTTTCTGATGTTCAAAACAGCTAAATAATTAATACAATATGAAAATTAAAGATTGAACCGCACTGAAAAACGCACGGTTAACAATCTATTAAAATATATTAGCGTGTTTTTAAATCAGAACTTGAATAAGTTAAAGGTATAAATAAATCAATCTTTTAAAAAGAACTCTCTTTTTGTATTTATTTTCCAATATGGCTAAAGAACTTCGAATATGTATAAACTTTTGAAAAACTTATTAGAATTTATAAACATTAAAGTTGTCTCGTCAGTGGAGCTGGTTGCTTAAATTTTATTGCTGTGGTGTGTAGATCTGCGATGTGTTGCTTCGTTGATTCTCGATTTTGAATTAGTTGTCTGAGTTCGTAAAGCTTCTTGGTTGATTGGTGATGATGGGCAGAGAGGGCTTTTCGAGTTTTTGCTGCCCTCCTCGTACTTTGGAGCCCTGGCCTTTCTTCTTGGTCTAAGGGTGTCGGAGTGGGGATAGTATCCTCTACATTGTTCCTCTCATACGCTCACATATAAGATCTTTTTGATATTGTCTTAAGTCTTAAATATTACAAATATTTATTGAATAAAAACTAGAACTATTAATAACTGAATTATTTGATATTGTTATTTAAATAAACTTTGAATTTACTGTAATTAACTTAACTAAAAGTATCTATTCGGTTTTTAGTAGTTTAAAAATTATATTTTAGAAATTTAAAACATATTTTATTTCTTGTTTTTATTTTAGCACATAATAAAATTATTAATAAAAACTAAATTAATAACGCTGACTTAGAAATAAAACATTTACGTGTTATATAACTGATATTATTACACAGTTTAATTGCTAAATTACTATTTGTAAAATATTCAAACAAGAAGTAAATTGTTAAAACTATTACACAAATAATAAATCGAATTTGCCCAATATTTTAATTCCTATATTTAAACTAATAATAAAAAACGGACTCTTACAAAAACTATATTAGACTATTTGATTACACAAAATAATTTAGAACCAAATTTGTAAAATGTCATATATAAGCATGTGCTCCTTATAAACAAAGAAAAAAATAATTGTTGCTGCTTAAATGTTTAAAATAATATGATTTACACTAGAGTGTTTAGATCTTACAATATTTTATGAGTTGTTTACTAATCTGCGTGCCTTATATATTTCGACAGGGTACGCGATTATGCAATTCTTTTCTTGCTTGCATTTGAAAGAACGCAGAGTGAAAAGTATTCTGTTTTTCCATGAGCGAGTTTCGTCGGTATCGATCTGGGATCCCATATGTCGAATCGAGCGTGGAGATTCACTTACCATGCGATTGCTATGTAAAAGTAAAAAAAAATTCAAAAAGTGGAGCGAGACGTTACACTATATTATAAACAAAATGCGTATAATAACTGTCTGATTGAATTTAAGACAAATCAATTATTATCAAACACTTTATAATTAATTAAATATTTGTTAAGGCTAATCCATACCCGTATATTTATCGACATTGAAGTTTATTTATACTATAATTTCGTACAGTATTGAATGTTTATTTTATTTTTAATTTAAGGAGGTTCTATCAATAACAGATTTAGCATTGAAATTTTAACGAAAATTTACAGGTTTGTAGATAAAGGCTGAAATTACTATTTTTTCAATTTAAATATTGTCTATTTTGGGGAGATATTTTATTATCTCAATATTAAATTAACTATAATTCAGAATATTTTGAAAAAATTCGTTGACATAGAAAAATTAATAAACAATGTATAGCAACTTGAAAAATGATCATTCATGGGTTTTATCAAAGAGTTAGATGATATTTTTCTTTTAAAAAGTCAATTTTCGCAACGGTTATGTAGGGTGAATATATATCTATGGGAGCGTCCACCAAAAACCGGCTAGCGGGGGCGTGCAGCGCTTTTTTTGCGTAAAAGGCGTTCTCTTCAACTCGCCTATAATCCTACGTTGAGTGAGTCAGAATATATCATTTTTTTGAATGGTCTGAACATGCAAATTTAATTTCCGATCAGAAAAAAGTATTTGAGAGTAAAAATAATAGCACTATTAGAAAGAGCAGGAAAAAATCTATCGATATACATGCTTTGTTTTTTTCTGACACACTCAACGAAGGATTATAGGCGCATTGAAGAGAGCGCCTTTTACGAACAAATGCGCGCCCGCTGGCAGGTTTTTGATGGACGCTCCCCTATATATATATATATATATATATATATCGTCTAAAGTTGTCAAGTCCAGCGAATTATGTGCTTGATTTCTTACGTACCGATAGAACCTCCTTAAGCGCTATTCTTGTTAATCTCTAGAATAACGTTCAATGCACGAAAGATTAAAATATTAAAAATTGAAGGAGATTAGGAAACTACAACTTCTTAATAAAATCTTTGATAATAATTGATTTTTTCGTGCGCATTTTGTTTATAATAAATGTTAAATAATAAGCAGATAAATGCAATATAAAATATTAACGGTAATCTACGGTCTAGCTCTTATGCGCCAAATTCAATATCGCCAAGGTCTCTAATGGCACAGGCCGTTAGGGTTCCCTCTTCTCACGCTGAAGGTCGCAGGTTAGAGTCCCATCGTCGGAAGGTTTTTTCAGTTAAATACTAATTAATAAACGGAAGTAACATTTCTCTATAAGAAATCAATACAGTTTGAATAATTAAAAATATTTCTTTATGTTAATATAATTAGGCGATTTCTCGCGTGATTTATGGCGGGATTTATCATGCGATTATTTCTGACAGGGAATTTGTATAATTTGTATTTACTACATCGAACTGCAATTCCTACATATCTTATTTGTTCCCGTATAGTTCAATTTTTGAAGAAAGGGTGTGATTTTAAAATTATTTTTCCAAAATCTCGATATTTTGAATTCGAAGAATCTTGATAGATTATAAAAAATAGAAAAAATGCGTCCATGACTGCTTTCATTTTAATCTTTGCTATAATCATCCGATTTCATTTATTACGAACCGAGATATTGTATTTCAAATATTGGAAATACTATTAGAATGTAAGTATTTTTTTCTGCAAATAAAACTAGTTTAATTAGAAAGCTTATATTTACAACTTGAATATATTTTGTTAGTTTAACTGATACAATTATTTCAAGCCAAGATATTGAAGAATGAATATTTGATAATCTTAAACAAATCAACCTAGTCATTCTCAAGTTGTGTGTTGAGGTAAAGCACGAAACTATTGGAGGATGAGTTTGTCCTTGAAACTGCGATATTATAGTTTCAAAAATTTCACAGAGATAACTGGAAAGAGGAATTAAAGCTTGAAAGATAATATTCATAGCAGTACTGAAAGATTTTAAAAATCTTTTTAAAAGGCTGAATGTAACACACAAAAACGATTTCTTAAAAATATATATATTTAAAAAATATTCTCGAATATAGTAACAAGATTTTTACAATATTTTATAAGGGTTTAAAAATATTATGAAATGTTTTAATGTTTTTAAAATGCTACTGAAATATTAAAAAAAAGATTACATATAAAGACGAAAGATTGGAGGACTTGGAAAAAAGGATGGAGGGCTTGGAAAAAGGACGGAAAATTACAAGAAATTAACAGAAGAAAATGAAATAAAAAGATTGTGGAAAATAAGGACAACGAAAAGCATGATAGGAATAGAATGTGAATGCTGGAGTGAAAAAATGAAAATCATGGTGAATAAAAATAAATTAAGGGGAACCAGAGTATGTATTGAGGGGGTCTAACAAAGCATGAAAGAGAAATGCAAGGGAAGATTAAAGAAATGGCAAACAGTATGATCGGAGTCATGAGATCAGGAATAATAAAAGGGAAACATACTATAAAAGGATGGAGAGCTTGGAAAAAGGACGGAAATAGCTATATGTTGGAGAAGAATTTTTTGTATGGGATGAAGAGAAAAAAAACTAAAAGGGAAAAAGTAAAACGGAAGTGAAGATGTAACAGAAAAGGTAAGGGAGAAAAATAAAACAGAGATAGAAAAGAAAATAGAGGAAGAAAAGAGAATGGAGAACTAGGAGAGACGAAAAGAAAAGCTAAAAAAAATAAACAGGAGGAAAAGGAAGGAAAATGGAAGAAAGAGTCTTCAGGGATAAGGGGAGCAAGGACAGGACCACTAAAAAAGAAACATGCATCAAAAGCAGGAAAAAGGTAGAAAAAAAGGAAGAATATTGTTTACGAGAATTGCCCTTCCCAAAGAACCTTGACTTTCTGAAGCATCGGGTGGAAGGTTCTAACGGCACATGGCACCCGTATCAAAAAACGCAAGCAAAATTTTGATTTGTTGCAGTTCCGATCCCCATAAACCACGCGTCATCTTGACGAATTACAAATTTAACCATTACTAATGTGGGTCGCGTGAGTATACAGTTTAAGAGAGATCCAGTGAACCACCTAATTAAAAGCACTTCGGCTCAGTACAGACGGTAAGGATGAACTACGACAAGGGCTTATGGCTCATGTACGCGCTAATCTACTCGAATTCGTCGACAAACCAGTCGATTCTCCGACTTATCACGATGTACACGACCATACTCTAGACGACGAGAAGTTGATAAAAGAATAAACCGCTCTCGCCATAAGAAATCCCACCTCCTAGTCCACCTAGTACAACGAACCTACCTCCACTGCCGCACCAAACTTCGACTATCGTCATAGCAGCTCCGTCAGTTATTGACCAAATGCGGAAATGGAGATGCTATTTTGATGGCAAAGACGGCTACTTTTTCTTGGAATGAGTGGATGAGTTGAGGACAGGATATCAATTTTCGAAGGAGCTGTTACTGCAAGGCTTTTCAGAACTACTGAGAGGAACGGTCCAATTATGGTATAGTAATACAGCCACCTACATCGTCTCTTGGAAGGCATTAAAAGAGGCCATCAAGGGTTACTATTTAGCTCCAGGTCCTCGCACACACCTCGGCAAACAGATCAACTCACGTTGGTAAGGAGAAAACGAGCCCGTTCCGAACGTATGCCACCGACATGCTGACATTGATGCGTCGCAGAGGGGGCATCAGCAAGGCTACGTAGTTGGAAAATCTCTACTACAATATGAAGCCTACTCTCCTCCCACATATCAAACTGCAGGAAATCATTAATACCTGCAGCTTGGTCCGACGTGCAGAAGAAGTTGAAGAGACCCAGAAGCAACTGTGTTCCACACATTCCTCTCCTAAACCTCAACCAAACTCCGAACCCAGACCGAACCGACCCGTTATAAACGTACAGACGCCGTACGATCGAAAAACCTGTTGCTGGAAATCCAAACAACTTGGACACGACTGTTTCCATTGCAAGAACGCAGTGAAGAAGTTTTGTTCTCACTGCAGCAAAGATGGTATTTAATCCCAATACTGCAACTGCCCTCGTTAAGGAAAAGACATACAGTCTGGGATGTCGACGGTGTTTGGCTTTAATCGACTCCGGCTGCGTTTGCTCATGTGGTAACCTGTATGCCGCGAAGCAATACGAGAAAAACAGCTAGAACCGCACAACGATTAACCAATTCGCAGCAATTGCAGACGGCTCGACTACAGCTTTAGAAAAGTGTATAACAGGACGTTTACGTACTTCAAACGCCACGGTCAACGGCATCTTTTATATTATGTAAAAGGCTCTAGCGGAATAAGCATGTAAAAAGTGCCCCCGCTTGGATTTTTTCGGACTTTTTTACAATTACCGTTATGAAAAAATATGAGGATCGTGCAAGTTTCAGCATTCAACTCCAAAAAGCACGCCCTGTAGGCCAAAAAACGTATTTTTTATTATATTTTTTTATATCTCATCGTGGTTCAAACCGATATTTACGAATCGGGATGGAGACAAAAGATATTTTTTTGTAGAATCTAAAAAAAATTTTCGATATGTATAAGCTATAATAGCAATAATAGTATTTAGCTATGTATGGCTTAAATCAAATTTCTTATTATCTAATTTTTAAACAATTTATATTATATTAATATTACACGAACTTTCAGCCCGGTAGGTAAAAAGTATACGCTACTCTGGCCAAAAGTACGATATTACCGGCCCGCGTGTATGCGGGTATTACACACGCAAGCCGGTAATATCGTACTTTCGGCCCACGTAGCGTAATATACTATTTTTGACAAAATAGTACACCTAAATATATATATAAGACCATAAAAGTTTTTGGAAGACCCGAATAATTAAGAAGAAAATTGAAAAAATTTGTTAAATAAACCCTAAACAGCCTCAAAATGACTTCCTATTGTTTTACATTACCCAAGATAGTTTATTTAACGAAGAAAAGCCACTATTCATTACCTGTAGTGTATCAAACTATCGAAAATTCCTTAAAAAGCACTTATTTTTGAATAACGAATTGATTAACAAGCCGACTTTTTTCTGCCTATGTACAGAACCGAAAAACATTGAATCGGACGACGGCTTCGCGAAAATATCAAAAGAAGTCGCAACTAAAGTAGGTACTTTTATAGAAAGGAAAATGGCTCTGTTCAACTGGGTTAGCGGGCCTACATTCCTCACGAAACACAAAATAAAAGTAAAACCGAACATAACCCCGATAAAGCAACGATATCGTTCGCGTAATCCAGTCATGCAAAAGATTATGGTGCATGATACGTCCCAAATGCTCACAGAAAGCATAATTCGCCCTTTAAGTAGCCCGTGAAGCTCGCTTATAGTAATATTTGAAATAAGTAATAAGTAAAATTTTCGTAATACTAACAAAGTCACCGAAAAGGGTGCGTATGCACTACCCCAAGTCAATACAACTCTCGACAAATTACGTGGAGCACGTCTCCTCTGACGGAAGAAGTTTTCCCTTTCGGCCTTCAGTCAGAACATCTGTGGTGCTTCCAACACCGCCACCAACAGCACGAACCTGCGCACTAGCAGGGAGCAGTAGGCGCAAGCAAACATTGCAGCCCCGCGACATTTTCCAAGTCGGCGCTTGGAACACGGCACACTAGCGCCCTCAGCTGAAGCAGCGGCGGCATCATCGAACCATGCGGAAGGAACTTCCTTCCGCCCGCAGCCCTTGTTCGACACGAGAGCAAGCATCACGTGCGCGCAACGATTCGGCAAGAACAACCATCTAAACAAGAGCTCTCAACAAACGATCATTCGCGATAATTACGCTATTGTATTTCGGAGTTACCGAACATTAATTGTTGTTATTATTGTACGTGTTAATTGTTAGAATATATTCGCTGTGTTGTTATTGCAAGTACCGTGTTTTACTGTATTCGCCTCACTTCTCTCACCTCTCCTGAACTCAGACTTTCCCGAGCTAGCATACTCGATCTTAGTTTAGTAGTCAACGCGACCACTATCTAAAGTGGTGACCCTGTGCAAAAACAAAAAAAAAACAGTTATTTTTTTCATTTCTCTCAAGAGAAGCACGCAGAGAAAGTGCAACATCGTCCCAGGGAGGTCGAGAGTAGGAAATCACAACGGAGCTACGGTCGCATAAACATCGTGGCACAAGCCGCAGCAGCTCAACGGTATCAGACAGCGAGGAAGGGAACAGCGCGGGTTCCACCGACGTAGGCATAACTGAGCTGCTTTTGGTAAATTTACAGAGCCCGACAACCGACTAGAGCATATCCGCGTGCACTTAATCAAGCTGCCACTCGTCCGTGGAATGCAATACTGCTTGACGATCATCGATCGTTTCACACGCTGGCCGATGACAATTCCGCTGCCAGACATGCATGCCAGCACTGTCGCCAAAGCACTCATGGACAACTGGATTGCGACATTCGGCACGCCACTACGCATCACTTCGGACCGCGGAGCGCAGTTCGAATCGTCACTGTTCAGCGAACTCGTTCGGCTACTGGGATCAAAGGTGATCCACAAAACCTCAGGTGATACCACCCGCAGTCGAACGGGATGGTGGAGAGACTACATCGAACGCTGAAGGCCGCCCTACGTTGCAGCACTGCCTCCTGGATCGATGCACTGCCCTCTGTCCTGCTGGGCCTGCGTACTGCCTACAAGGAGGATCTGCAAGCATCGGCCGCCGAGATGCTGTTTGTTACCACACTTCGCATCCCAGGCGAATTCTTCTCGACATCAACAGCTGTTGCAGATTCATCTACGTTTAACCGCAGCCTACGACAGCTATTCACGAGCATCAGACCGGTACCAGCATCAAGGCACACAACGCAGCATCCTTTCTTTTATAGGGATCTTCGAACCTGTTCACACGTCTACAAGAGGGTAGACAGCATCAAAAAGCCGTTGGAGCAGCCGTACACGGGCCCACACCGGGTCATCCAACGCAACGACGACCGCACCTACATCATAGAAGTCAACGGAGAACAGCGGACCATCACCACCGACCAGTTGAAGCCAGCTTACCTAGAAGCTGAGCCGACGCCAACGATCAACGCCGCACCAGAGAGGCAACCAGCACCTCTCTCACAGCAACTAGCACCTACCGCCCAGCAACCTCCAGCCAGCACGAACAACGAGCCATCGACAATCATCGAAAACCAGCCACTTCAATTGCTAGAACCGCCACCTCGCTTAAATTAAAATTAGTAAAACTTTTCGATTAGTTATAATATAAATTATAACTGAATTATTTTATATTATGTTCTTGCGATTGTAAATAATAATGCAACTCTGGAAATATTCATCTAACGCCATCTATTATCCTCCATCCCAATTGGCGATATCAACAAAATGACAAAACATATATAGTCGGTATTCTCCGTAACCTTAAAAATATTTTTTTCAGAGATCATTGGAGATCGGAATGAAGTTGCCGCACTCTGCTCGCCGCTCGGTAACGTGACGACGACGAACCCAACTGGAACGGTCATCTTAGACCCGTAATTTCTGCAAAGACGATGAATAATAAATATTTTTATAATAATATTTATTAAGAAAGGATAAAAATATTATCGCTAACCAAAAACGACTATTTCGAATTATTTTTATCCCGTCTACAAGAATGTAGCAGAAATATTCTCTAAAAACATTTATTTCAGAAAATAAATTTTTTATCTTTTGAACCAAATATTTTACATTAATTCTGGCTTTGAAATAACAAAGACGATTGCAAGATTAGACTGTTTTTATTATTAGCCCCGTAAGTTTCGAAACGCTGCGTTTTATATTCGAAGGTATATAAATTGCAGCGCGAATAAAGCACAGCCAACGTTGCCAGTCGGAACTCTCGTAGAAAAACACTGAGAGATTCATTTTACATGTTGTTCTATAGTATGGAACTTATTCAAAATCTTCAGCTCCCCCTAAGGTCTTACAATCGCTTGAATCGACTTATACTTTAACAGATTTCGAATAATTTATCATTCTTTTTACTGTTACTCAAACACTGAAGAATTAATTTATATTTTTCAGTTTTTACTCCCATTTCGAAATGAATATAATGTTACATACAGGGTGGGGAAAAAGTATGGAAACCCCTAGGTTTCTATCAAGGCTTGGTAAAAAAAAAATAACCGAGGTCAAACCTTATGTAACTTTCAACGAGGAGTTTGGTGGTGACCTTGGATTTGACCTTGAACCTCATTTTCAAGGTCATTTCAAGGTCAGGTTTGTTTTTTTTTAAATAGGAACCCGCATTTTTTACATCGGAAACGGAAATAACGGAAAATTCTACGTTCGGATATGTATCAAAGTATGAGGTCACCATAACCTCTAGAGTACGAACAGAGGTCAAATGAAACTCAGTGTGTTAACCATGTGGAAAGTATGGTAACGCCTAACGTTCCCGTATGGTTTATACAAAATGAAAACATCCAAGGTCAGACCTTACGTAACTTTCAACGAGGAGTTTGGTGGTGACTCTGGATTTGACCTTGAAACTTTTTTCAAGGTCATATCAAGATCAGAATTGGTTTTTCAACAACACACGTCCATTATTAAC
>UELV01181486.1:0-27297 GCA_900490015.1 Megastigmus stigmatizans
AGAGAGAGAGAGAGAGAGAGAGAGGAGGGGGCAAAGTGCGCTAAGCCAATCGGTAGAAATCAAGGAAATAACACGAAATATACCAATGCGTGTACATCCCCCTCTGACTCTGACGTTCATGCGAGCGAGACCACTTCACGAATTTTACGTAATTGGAATCGTTTTTCACGATTGGCGCGCACACCCACACACACCGGTCGACGGATAATGATTAAAATTTTGTTAGCGCCGCCGAGTTTTTAAAGTATTAATTGCAGGACGTCCCCGGGCAATTTTAATTAAAAATTTACAGTCTTCCCCGCTCAACGCCGCCCACGAGTAAATACGCACGAGTAATACAGCCTATTCCGTTTTTTCACGCCTGGCGTTTTAATTAAATGCATTGGCCCATTGTTTTTGGAGAAAAGGGAAATGTCGCGCCTGCCGTCTGCTGCACTGTTGGCGAAAGCATATTATACGTGATATTATTGTCTCATTAAACGCCATGTTTTGATGATATAAATAAGAAGAAATATTTACATTGGCTTTTAGAGTCTTGAAAAATAATTTAACATTTGAAACAGCAAAATCAAATGTAAGCAGTATCAACACAGAAAATTTGATAGTTGTAGCAAATGCAGGTGAAATATAAAAGTTGATTTTAATTAATACTGCAATTATCGGTGTTATTAATTAAAAAATTATTTTTTTTTTATGATAAAAAAAAAGTAACGATCATAAATAATACTTTCTTATTTCTCATAGTACGTCTCAACGGATATAAGAGAATATTGGAGCGCTATTGACTGTCACCTAATTCACATCGTTTTTTTCATATTTCAGTAAAGAATGATTGTCGCCCTTGATGGTTGCACTATATTATAAAATGCGGTTCAATCTCTTAAATATTATTGAAAAATATCAAAATTATAAGCGTTTTTACTAGATTTAAGGAAAAGAGTTGCCCCCTTCATATTCTAATAAAGAATAATTGTCACTTTAGATTTATGTTATTTTGTAACATCTTCTCAAAATACTGGAAAAATGACTTGAAGTTAGGTGACTGCCGTTCTTGGCTCCGACTTTACCATAATGCTATTCTCATCAGAACATTGACGATTGAAAGCTGAATTTTTTTATCTTATATATGTACGACTAATCTGAAACGAGAAAGGCCCGAAACCGTTTCGCCTCACATAATAATCATATACTTAATTCCTTTATCGCTAAAATAATTTTTGACTCTGAGAGATTTCTTCTTCGAAGTACCTCGATGTGCAACATCCATCGGATAATTAATAATAATATATACCAATGCGAACAGCTCTCACTTTAATCTTTCATTCGCATTTTCAGCTATTTAAAAAATCCACAAAGCGAAGTCGCGCGCTAAAGTAAATCGTAAATCAAGTCACCTAAACAAAAAAGAGACACGGCGGATCAATGCTACATAGAAATCAGCTCGGCTAGTAGGCCGTTTAGTTTCAGTCGTTAAATCCGACTCGCGTGTATGTTCTCTCTCTCTCTCTCTCTCTCTCGCTCTCGTTCTCACATAGTCTCTCGCTGTATCTGCACTCGGTACTGCACTTTCCATAACACGCGCCGCGCTCGCATCAAGTCCTTTGTTCGAGTTTATTAGCGATGCGGAGAGCACGACATTATTGCGACGCGCGCGCAAATGGACAGAAAAGCTCAAGAGGATTCAGGTGCAGCGCATGAAAAGCTGGAAGGATGGGGAAGACTAAAAAAGGAAAAACAAACAAAAAAGGAAAGGTGCATAATACATGCGCGAGCAATCGTCCTAAGAGTGCAATCGTGCATTGAGTGCGATAATGGACAGCTTTTGCTTATTTTTTTTTGTCCCATTTCATTTCTTTTTTTCTTTCTGTCGTGGTTGTTTTGGTACTTACTGCTCACGTTCCTCCAGCTCGACGACTCGGTTATTGTCTGTGCGTGTGTTTAGGCAAGAGGTCCCGTATTTAAAAAGCGGGTAGGAGGAGACAAATAAAACAAAAACAAATCAACATGTGAGTAACATCGTGTTAGTGGGGGAGGTTCTCAGATCGGCTGCTCTGAGATCTGTGCCTGACGTTATACACATATAATAGATAATGCTTTTGTTGCGTATTTAAGGAGAGGCCAAGAGACCCTCTCTATACTGTCGCTGTTTAATCACGAACGGTGGATGTGCAAATTGCCGAAGCGTCGCTCTCTTGGCTGTGCGCGCGCTTGAAACAAGTAGCATTAAGTTAATAGAGACGAGCGCGCGTTATCGTGCCCTTGAGTGAACAATTTTATGAAGCAACGGAGACACGCGACTGCACTTTGCACATCAACCTCGATATGTATCAAGTCAGGTTACTCGTGTAGTAACGTGTTAAATTTGCACATGGGAAGCAGCGCATTTCAATATCAGCCGTAATAAATAGTCAGCGTGTATAACGTAATAAGTGTGACCATTTTAATTTTTTTTTGTATATTAGTTAGTTCTTTCCTTATGCCATTTTGTAATAAATTCCTATTAAATTTAAATGATGCTCATTGTTACGACCATTGTTACATTTAATAATTAGAGCTTTTAATTGAAATTTGCAAATAATGGAAAGCTGATATGGCACATGCGCATTCGAATTGCACAAACATTTCAAAAATTGTATTTTAATCTATGTTTCTTAATTGACAGGTATCTTTATTAATCATTCTACCATTTCTCGTGAATAATTTATCAGTATTGAATATGCCTTTGTAACATTGATCAAAACATAATTTAATATAATGTTAAAATAACATTTAAAAAAACATATTGAAATCTGATTTTTTCAAAGACCGTTGTATTTGTAATTACTAAGGCTACTTGTGAAGTATTATTACCGAATTCATACATAATTAATCAAAATTAACAGATATTTTATGAAAAGTGCCCAAATAAATATGTGTAAATTATTGGAAACCTTTTACAATTGTATTAATAATTAAGTACGATTGTTGTAAAAAAAAAAGAGAAAATAAAGGGAAGATTAATGAGAAGGTTATTTTTATGTATAGTTTATCCATTAAAGTGCAATTTGGATTAATTCACAATGCACGTTTCTACGAAAGTACGTTTGTGTTTAGTTTTCAGACAGTCGATGCATACAAAGGTTTTAATTACTCAATTTCAAGCTTATACAAATACGTAATGCCATTAGAAGTATGATTACCATTTAATTTCATTACTATTGAAAGGTACTTATGTGATATTATATATACAACGTGCTACATTATGCAAATTATTTTCTTTCCAAACGTATACCATCATTGAATGCTAAAATGTTTGTGTATTTTTTGTTTTCGGTAATTAGACATTATTGATTAACATTACACAAAGTATATAGCTCGAGATCTCAAAAATATACGTTTCAGGTTCATGCACATTGCATACCACTTTAATTATTCCAAGAATGATGATTCCTTCATGAAATGTACAAAGTTAAGTATTGTGAATAGAACAGCATTTCATGGCTTTGTACCCTTAATTATCTTTGAAAAATGTAGATTAAGTACTTTTCTTGTTCCACTTTCTATTTATGTCAATAAGTAATTATTTATAAGGAAAGAAGAAATGTACTTTATTCTCGTTAATTTAATTACGAACAGAGAATAGTAATAAGAATTTTCTTTCAGTGCATTCTGCATCTTTATCATATGCGCAGTTGCGGAGAAGAACATCAAAGACATTTTATAATTAATTGTGTCAACTCACATTTCAGCTTGCTGTGCTTGCGCCTGCACATGAGGAAGATGACGACGCAAACGACGATAATTACAAGTATGATGATCACTGTTACGGCAATCACGATTACGAGTAAATCGCCATCGAGCCTCAACCACCAAGGAATGGTAGCTACAAACATAGAGAAAACACGGCTTTCGTAAAGTTTTGGTTTTCTATTAAATCAAATAATTAATTTTCTATAAACAACAGTGCATGTCTATAAAATTTTGGCTTTTTCCATTTAGGAATGTTTGTGCTAGGTTAAAACAAAAATTAACTATTCACTAGATCATTTTAAAATAATGCACGTTATTGGATTGTTGCTGAGCTTTATCTGCAATCGATTCTTGTCTTTTGCAAGCAGAGGTGTATCTTTTTAGTCTACCATGAATAATTAATATGAACGAGCGGATATATGTTTTCTCATTAATTTACGCAAATCAGTTTTCAAATAGATATTTACTGTAGAGTTCATTGTAGATGACACTATAGAAAACTCGGTACAGAAAAAAAAGACAGAAACTCATTGTCTCGAGCTTTCGATGAGTTCTTTAATATGCAAATGCATCTCACGTGGCAAAATATTTTCTGATGAACATTCCTTGCATGGAAAAAGTTTAGAATGGCCTCGTACTCGAATAACTTGTTGAAAGTTTTCACAAAACATGCGGACAAAATCGAAATTACTTCTTGAGAAAGTAAATGCATAGGAAAATGTGCTACTTTGAATAAACCTCTTTGCACTGATACGAAAAGAGAGCTCTCAAATTATGCACTGTATTTAATCGTAAACCGCGAAGCTCCAATTTTATGATACTTATGTTTTTAAAAACAAGTAGAATGCTGCAGAACTTGCATAAGAATATTAAACCGAAAAAACATAGAAGTTTATATAATTTTTCAATTTTTCTTTTTACAAAATTTGTATTGGATAATCACTTTTATGTTTCTTTCAAGATTTGCATTTCTTTTTAAATTATAACTAATTCTTCGTATGTATTTTCAAGTTAATTAAAGTACATAAACTCGGAACTTCTTCGAGTACATTATCCTATCCTGTACTACATAAATTTAAACTTTAAACATCCAGTTACGCAGATCTACTTATTTGAGAAATGCATATACGAAAATTTTAAATAAATTAAATACGCATAAGTAAACTCATTAATAATACGAAATAAAAAATATTCAAAAAATAGTTTTTGATACACATTTATAATAAAATGAATAGATGCGTTCATGACCTTTACAAAATAATTAACTTTAACAAATCTATCTATTCGAACATTATTGCAATTTTATTCTCTTGTGATCACATACATATTTCAATAAAAGTATGAATTAATTCGACTTACTATCGAGTCCTTGGTGTGCTACGAAAAAATTGTAAAAAAAATTATTTATAACACATTTCAAATTATCTATTATCAAATAGAAATAGAAAAATAAAAATTTGATACCATGATACTGGATTGCCTACGTTACGTCGAAGTCAGTACGTTCTGCTTATTTATTTCATATCAATCATATATAAAATAAATTATTTTGTAAAAGTGAAGTTTTTCATATATATCAACTTAAAAAAATAAGTTATGTATGAAATTTAATTTAACAACTTTAGTATAGAGACCAAATTAAAATTAAAAGAAATTTTATAACTATATATGGGGCTAATAAAATTATATAATAAAATAAGCACCTGCAGCCTGATTTCTTAATTAAGCTCTTTCGTTTTAATATTTATATATTCAGTCGAACTTTCTACTGCACAGTCTTAATTTAGAGTAATTATTGAATACAGATGCTGTTTCTAGAAGCTAGAAATTCGTTATAAGAATTCGTTCATATATTTTTTCATAGATATTAATAAGTCTATCCAGTTCGAATTTCAGCACTTCATTACATTAGTAAATATATTGAATAAGAAATGAACAACTAATTTAACAAAATTTCTATCTATTAAATGAAAAAAAACTAATTTAATTGTTTATGAAGATAGAGATTTTAGTTCTATAATGTTAATAAAAGTCAACTTTCTATTTTGTAAACTTCTAACATATCCTTTTTTATTTACAATTGTATATATTTAGTTTATAATTTAATTATTAAAATAAAACTATGGATTAAATAAGCAAGAAGCGTAACAACATGCTAACGCAACGCCAAACACCCACGGCCTCGCATATTAGTATCAAAGCAGCGAGTTTGCATACAAATTTGAAATTTATACATTAAAAAATGGTGTAATATTTAAATTTCAGTTTTAATCAAATCTTCATATATTCAAGTAATTTGATTAGTTGGCAAAAAGATAAATAATTCATTATATAGACATTTGTACTACTAATACTTGGCAAAATTATATTATATTGGTCTATTTGTAGTTGTTTCTTCTTGTACGAAATACTTATATTTACCCAACTAATATATAAGTATTACACCAAGTTTCAATACTATTCTATGATAAAGTTATTTTCATAATAGAATATACGTTCGTCGATGCAATATATTAATTGATGGCAAGTGATCCTTACAAATCAAATGATTAAAATTTTATTAGATAGCCAACGTTTCAGTCGTTCTTTTTATTAATGTACGTCCCTCATCGGGGTCTAAAAGCTTTAATTTGGTATATTTGGGTACAACATGTCAATAATAAATTTAATTAGCCATAAGCTATCATAATATTGCTTTTTACTTTGCCGCTCTTTAACCCAGTGAGAGAAAAGATGGAACTGTCCGAAAGGACTCTCTAACTGGACTTGACTCAAACTAGAGTTTGATTTTTCTCACTGGGTTAAAGGGTGGCAAGGTGAAAGCAATATCATGATAGTTTGGTTAATTAAATTTATTATTGACATGTTCTACTCGAATATACCAAGCGAAAAATTTTAGACCCTGATGAGGGACGTACAGTAATAAAAAAATGTCGGAAACGTTGGCCATCTGATAAAAAGTTAATCATTTAATCCATAAGGATCATTTTCCATCAATTAATAAATTTTATTTTTTCTTTGACTAGGGTTTAAAATGAAATATTTTTTGTTCTTAAAATGTCGGTCTATGTATGATAAAACTCTAAGCCACGTTTGGTTATAAAAAATATTGCATCTTCGAATATTCTTTTGAATCTAGTCTAATTCTTCAATTTCCATTTGAAATCATTTTTAGAGTTTCATCATTTTATGCATAAATATACATAAAAATATTAGAATTTAGTAAGCTATTTCAATGATAATTTAAAAATAGTGAGCAATTGCCAAAAAAGAATATATATATATATATATATATTAGCGATAACAATTCATTTGTAAAATCGAACGAAAGTCATACCGTCATTCACAACAAAAGGTTTAAAATTAAGAAAATTGTCTCTTTTATCTGACAGAGAAGAAGTAGAAAAATAATCCGTGGAATTTCCTTTTAAATTGGATATCTTGCAGTATTCTTCTTTATCTACTGCAATTTTAAGTTCGAAATCAAGAAAATCTCGATTAAGTTTCTTTCCTACTTTTAAATGACTTACAGAAGTCAACCTATTTTTAAATTAAATGTTTTTTTTTGTGTTTTAAGCAACAGGTATGTTTCATTCGCTTTCGTTTTCTTTTTTGAAACCAAGAATAAAGATATATAAAAACAGTAGCTTTGTAGGATCATTCTTATTCTCCTTAACAATTCAAAATACAGTTAGAAAGAATAGACATATGAAAACACTTCGCGTTAGCACCGTAGAAGCAGAGTTAGAAGTAATAAAGGCTTGATCCAAGGATCGGAGCACAGAGATAAGCGAAAGAGAATAAGACGACTTACCGGGAACGTGACGCTCGCACGAGTTGGATTGTCCGATGCTGTTATTGGCCATGCAGACGTAGGTCCTCGGATTGGATACGGAATCGTCGAGAGGAAGGTAGCTCATGCCGTTCAGTATGACCGGCAGTTGTTCGATCGTGTCGTTGTCACTTTTCAGCGACCACTTGAAGCCGTACTCGGCTGGATTGCCGTCAGCCCTGCAGACGACGTAATCCTTCCCGTCCATTACCTCCTTATCAACGTTGCATTCGGGCTTGTCTGCGCGAAAATGTACGACAATGTATGATTGAGAGTGCGCGACGGTTATGTCGCCGACCCGCTATCTGACCAAACTCTCTACTTTTCTTTCATTTCTTTCCCTCCCTTTTTTTTATTAGGGTCGGAACTTTTGGCATTTTAAATATTTATATATCCGAGCGTTGCGAAAATGCGATAAACCTTATAGATAAGCGAGCTTATACAGTGTGGAATTCATACCGTGAAATCCGAGTATATAATGTCGATAGAGGGAAGAAAAAAAGAAACTTTTTCTGGTTGATACGTTTGCACCCTCCGAGTGATTTTTTTGCGGATTTCAAGGGAAGCTACGATCGGTGCTGCCGCAATGCCTATGGTGGTCGCTGTAAACGGCGCGATATTGTTAACCAATACTGACTAGTAGGGAATTTTATATTATTGGATTTAGTTTATTTGACCACATCGCCGAATTGATCATGTGGGCCATCGCTTTATCTGATAAACGCATATGCATATATATTTAAGCTATGAATAAAAACTTTCACCGAAATCATTTAAAATATGGATATTTTTCACTTTTTATTCTTTAGTTTTCATAATCGAGTATCTACTGATTTTCACGTGAAATATATTTTATTCTTAAAAGTTCATTGTTGCAGAACAAAAAAAGAAATTAAAAATAGAAAAATTTAAATATTTATATTCCTCTTTAGATTTTATTAATTTGTTTACATTCCGAACGATTTCAATACTAAAGTCCTTTAAACAATTCGCCTTTCCAAATAGGAAAAAAAAAACTTCTACGAAAAAATGTAACGAATGCTCGTAAAATGTTTTATTAAAATAATTCATTCGACTCCCATAATAGTCGAATCTTTCTAAAATCGATTTTTGCAAAACACGTATACAAATTCCTGCGAAAATAACTCACTTTCAAATATATACTTTTAATTTTTTAAACATCGCATTTTATTGATTTTAGCCAAATTTTAACAAAAATAGTATTTACCGTTCTCTCAGCAACCTATGAATATAGTGTGTATATATGTGTATACTCACATTGGACGTTTATATAGGTCGATATGTTGGCGCTGCCGATCTTGTTGTTGGCCTGGCAGACGTAGACACCACGACTGTTGCGCGGGAAAGGCGTTTTGAAGTGCAGCACCGGCCCCTCCGATATTATCTCGGACTTGCCCTCGCGGTACCAGCGATACTGGGGGTCTGGCCGTGCCGTCGCGTTGCAGGTTATTGCCTCCGGTATGCTGTCCACCACGACGTTCACTATCTTTCTCGAGATGGTCAGGCTCTCCGGTGGAACTGAAGAAACGAGGGCGCACGTGAGAGCATGATTTTTCAAAATAGTTCCCTTCGTGAATTTGTATATACTTTCATTAGTGGTTATATGATTAATCGAATCGATATACTTTAATAAGTATAATAATTATAATTTACTTGGATACATAAATCTTTACAGGCCGACAAAATGTTGTTTGCTGCTTATAAAGGTGTCATACTTTCGTCATATAGTGCTATTGATATCGAAATATTGTTACTAGTGAGAGTAAAACTTTTAGGAATTCATAAAAAACATGAAAATATTGATGTTAGCTGATGTCTATATGTAATCAACTGAAACATTTTATGGATAAAAATGGGAAAAACAGAATTCTTTGATAGTATGTTTTATTTATTGGATAAAAGACAATACTGCATGCGTGCGATACGAGAGAACACGATTCTGTACTCAATATGGCAAATTAACTTTCATAACTGTAATCTCCCTCCTAGAATGGCAAACTTCACCTGTTATTTATATTTTTACTTAAATTTCAAGTATTTTAATTTCATCTGTGATCGTACTCTTAAATTAAATAAATCTTATGTGTGAACAATTGAGAATAAATCATATGGAAGTATATGTAATATATTAATCTTAATCATGATTATATAACTGAAAATTATTATTAAATATAAAACGTTTAAAATACATTAATAAAAAAAAATTATTGATAAGGCAGAAGCAAGAGCTGTATTACCAGAGATAAGACAGTTAAATGGCATATCTAACTACATAGGCTGTATATCATTTATCAAAATTACTCAAATCATTCATTCGAAAATGTTTCGCAGAAATACAAGTTTACGCAATTTAAGCCATTACACCCTGGAACGGCATACTGCACTTTTTCGAAGAAACCAGTTCTAACGAGTCCACCGAAAGTTTTACGAGGCCAAAGTTTGAACTGAAAAATAAAAAAAGGCACACGCGATCCTTTCGGAAGCGTTCACTCGCACAGAATCCCCATCCTCCGCGTTAGAAACAAATCATCACACGCATGAACAGTCAAACGCTTGTTCGCGCAGCAAACTGAAACCGATCCCACGATTTATACAAAGTTGCAGCAGTAGCCAAATAGGTACTATAGAGGAGTAATAGACTAGCATAGAGAGAGAGAGAGAGAGAGAGAGAAAGAGGAGTATTACTACTCACAATAGACCTCGATCTTGACGGTGCTGGCGACGCCCGGGCCGATGCCATTGGACGTGCTCATGCACGTGAAAGTTATATCGTTATCGGCGACCCGATCCAATTGTCCCGAGGGCCAGGCAGTTAGGTTCCACACGAGGGAGGAGTTGACGCTCTCGAAGTCGTCCGTATGGGGATTCGGCTCGCTCCGCACATTCTTCACGTAGTACTGGCGCGTACGGCTGAAGTCTATCGTGTTGTTGTTCTTCATCCAGACGATGTCGCAGAGGGGCCAGCACTCGACGTGGCAGCTTAGGCTGACGTTAGTCGCGTTGTACACGAAGCCCACCAGCTGTGGCAGCTTCTTTATGAAGGCCGGCGGTGCTGGAATAGGTTCGTGCAATTTTCACAAGGCTGTACGGCCTCGTTGTATGGCTGGATTTCCGTCACCGCGAGCTGTCGAGCTGCGCCGCTTGACGCGATTCGCGGTTGAGTCGGAACGTTGCGGAATCGAACAGTGCGTGATTTTGTCGTTTTTGGCGCGAGAAGTCGACGAAACTCGGTTTGAGCGCGATGCCCGCGACTATTTGTGTATGAATTGCTGTCATCGCGCGGGTGACATTCTATTTCTTATTCGACAGTGAAGTCACTCAACGTTTGATCTAGCGCCTTTTTCTTTTTAGTTCTGAGGCAAATATGGAACGGTATTAATAATAAATTGTAAATCCGATGTATAGAATCGAAATATATTTCATGACACTGTGTGTGCCAAGCTCGATTTATCGCACGCAGGAAAAATGATGCACGAGTTAAATTGAGCTTCTCATACGTATTGTGTCATAAAATACGGTTCGATACACGAGAAATAGATTTTACCCTAGATGTGAACGTTTGCGCTCGAGCGAAGCAAACTAGTATAGAAATGTATTAATAACGCTCGAATATTCCTAAATCCGTAACATTACTAAGTAAATTTTGGAAAATTCAACTACTTAATACTTTTAAAAGCTCGAGGAATATTCGATAGTCAAATCCGAATCTCCTACTGTTCCCGCCAAAAGCTTTATTTACGAACAAATAGTTGGCATTTCCTGCCAGTACTACACGTGTTCCAAGCACTACGCGAAATTACATCCGATTGATTTTTACCTAGGGCAACTCAAAGGAAAGCGATTCCTTGGCAGAATGCGCGCGCACGCGTTGACATCGACATATACAAGTGAAAGGGGAAAAAGTAGATGGTTGACTGTCATAATTACCGGAGACGTTGACGAATGTGGAGGCGGGATCACCGTCGCCCGCCTCGTTATACGCCATGCAAGTATAGTTATCCCGATGCTGGAGTCTGACTTTGTCGTATCGGTAAACGGCCCGATTCTCCTCGGTCAGTCGGTGCGAGCCGCGAAACCACTTGAAACCCGTGGCCTCGGGTCGTCCCGGATCCTTGACCGAGCAAGTGATGTTAAACGGTTCCTTCTTTATGACCCTCTTTGGCTCGTACGTTATCGATGCGGGTCCCGGCTTATCTGCGTAAAAAATTTGGTTTGTGTCCCCCCTAGTTTTTTTTCTCTCTCTCTTTTTTATGGTCATTGCTTCGCGTGAGCGGAAAGGAAAGACCGGATTTGGGGGGGGGGGGGTGTGTGCAGTGTATAAAAAAATTCGTTTCGGGATACGTGGCTGTGGCGCTTCGGGGGCTGTTGCGCGCGCGACGCACGACAATGGAAATTCTCGTCACTTTTATGCCGTACTTTATATCTCTATACTGATATACATATATACATATACATATATATAAAGTTCCTGTTTTTATGAATTTCGTTGAGCGCATCGCAACGATTCTTAAAAGGGATTAGATGACTTTATGCTCTTGTTTTATTAAATATCGTGGGCCATGATTGGATAAAGGTTGTAAAAAGCAAATTTCGCAGTGGCGTGTTGCCCGGGCTTTTGATAACTTTCCACTGGAGAGTACGTTATTGGTAAGTTTACTATGGCAGATCTGTGTCAATGGCATTTTCGATCTGGAGAGTGGAAAGTTTTGTAACGCGAAAACCCAAAAAAAGTATAATACTGCCATCTGCAGCTTCCATTGTATATATGGCCTTTTTTAAAGTAAAATGTTATTGGTAAGTAACGGGTATTTGTAATCTTCTTTATCGGTGATGCTAATATTCAGTAATTATAAAATCAATTTCTCCCTTATAAATAATGTCTATACAATTATATTATAATTTCATCAGTAGAAATTAATGAATGAAATGAATGAATGAATTAAATTAACGAGAGAAAAAAACACTAGATTAAGAGATTGAATTTTTAATAAAGCCCAAAGAGCCCGAAGAACTATAATTATGATATATTAATAAAATTACGCTTCAGTACAGGTTTTAAATATTAAAATTTGCTTTATTAATCAAGTAGACCAATCGGTTGAATTATTTCTACTGCGCAAAAATTAAAATTTATGCATGTTATCCTTTAACTGCCGTATATATATGTATGTGTGAAATGCAGTTGCTGCAAAGCAATGTTGAAAAATGTATCACGAGATCCCGATTATCCAAGCCGCGTAAGCCACAGAGGTACTATATAATCACTAGATGTTCGACCATAAAGCCGCGCGCGGACGTACTCGGCAGTTCATACAAATTTCAAGAAAATTATAACGATATTTTCATCTTCTCGCGCTGTAATTACCAAGCTCGTATAGCTCGAATAGTGAGTACTGGGCGCAATCTCGCTAGCAACTCTGCCAGGCTATCAGTAATACATTTCCGTAAGCACGGCATCCATTACGCCCGCAACAATGGTGTTTCTTTCCAAGTGTTGTTAAAAGTGGATGGCGCGCAATAGCAATTCGAAGGGGGTGCACATCCGCACGAGGAAGAATAGACGAAACACTGGAGAGAAAGCTGTATAGGAGTCCAGAGAGAGAGAGAGAGAGAGAGAGAGTAGGATGTATAGGATGTATAGAGAGAAGAGAGAGAGAGAGAGAGAGAGCGAAGGCGTAGTAAAGCGAATTGATGTATCGAATACGTACAGTACACGACCACGGACGTATTAGAGGAGATTGGACCCCAGCCAGCGTCGTTTCTGCCCTCGCACGAGTAGTTGCCGTGGAAGGAGCGTCCGACAGATTCGAGGAGCAGTTTGCTCGGATCGATGTCGCAGAACTCCTCGGCGGAGGCGTTGCGCGAGCAGTCGGGCAGCTCCTTGAGCAGGTCGCCGTCTAGGTACCAGCGCACCGCGGTCAGGTAGCCCGGATTACCTACCACCACGTCGCAGCTTAGCGATACGTTGAGTCGGGCAGCTTCGTTGATCGGCGCGTTCGGCTCCATCGTCACCTCCACTGTAGGCCGGTCTGTCAACAATTTTCCGGGCTGATTAGTTTGCTTGTGTTTGATGTATCGGAAATTGCGAATTACTGGTTCGAGTGAGTATCTGATGCAGAGTAGGTATTATCTGACGGATCAACTTTAAAAATGTGTTTTCGAACATAATAATTTTGCGCATATTGGGAGAAATGTTTCAAAATGATATTTTGCAACATGTAATTAATAAAAGCCAGATAGGGTTCTTTATAGATACGTATAAAAGTCGTAATAGCTTGCGAATTTCTTTCATTTAAACGCTGTAGAACATAAAAATAATCATTGGGATGTTGCCATTCTCGTCTTTTATTCGTTACGAATATGACAAGGAAATCAATATAAAAAACAATTGACAAGGTTTTTTTTTACCGTTGGGAAATAATGCAGGAAAATAGTATTGCTATTTTTATGTTTTCAAGCAAAGGCAAATCCATGTCAATTTCCAGAATAATACTTGTAAACTACATTTTGCCGAATGACTCGAATTATGAAAAATGTTGATTCATTGCAAAACTATTTCGGAAAAATTCTATTCTCGTATAAAACTTTGAGTGTTCTCTTTTATTCACTATTGAAACCAATAAAAAGTTACATTCCTTCCAGCGACCTGAAATTATAATGAAATTTACGTATTTAAAGTTTTTTTCACCGAAAGTAAATCTAGAAAGCTTATAATAAACTCCTATAAAAATAGAGAGATTACTCGCGGAGGATAGCAGCGCATATAATTCATTTCTACTGACATATTTGTAAAAAGTCCGTATTTCTGGCTTCGAGCTTCGATATAATTCGAATTTTAAATGGGTGCCGGGAATCCAGGATAAAGTTTTTTTCCTCGAGAAAATTCTGGAAAGAAAAAAAAAACAACACTGCAAAGCTTCAAAACTGTGTCCTAAACCCTCTGAAAAATTGATGCCGAAAATTTTCTCACGGGTGTCCGAGTGGAATCTCTCCAAATTTCCAAAAATAACGCAAAAATTCGGCATCGCGCGCGATGCCGCGCGCCACCCCCTCGCACTGATTTATTGCGACTGATTGAGACGTGAGTGTACGCAGCGGAATTTTATTTTCTACCGAATCGAGGAGAGACAAAAAAAAAGCAGCCGCAATCCTATATTCTGATCGTGCTCTTTCTCTGCTTTTTACACTGGAAATTCATCGTTCCTATTTTTTCTTTCCTTTTTTTTTGATACGAAAGTTTTACACAACAATATGAGAGACAATACAGAAGCCTTTGTTCCCGAATATTGATACATTTTACGCTATACAGGCAGCTCATTCGCCTTTCTGCGCATATACGTACATAGGACTGAGACATCGATAAAGTCCTGGGAGCTGGAGTTGCCGAAATCGTTGACCAGGATGCAGGAGTATCTGCCGATGTCGTTGGCTGTGGCATTTTTCACGAGCAGCGATGTCAGTTCGGTCGTGCCGCCCTCGAACCGTTCCTCGCTCAGGGTGAGATTTTTTCCGTCTCGTTGCCTGTGAAAACGATTGTCATTTTTATCATATTCCCTTTTTCTTAACGCTTCACTAGTAATATTCAACGAAAACCTTTTTAAAGTTGAAATTCTTTACTTTGACTCTGGACTGAATTTGAAATGTACTCATAAATTCTTGTCTGCCAGGATGCGCGCTAAAGCTTAGGATTTTGGTCATTTTGTAAAAGAAGGTACAGAAAGTGAAGAAAATATCGTCGCTTCCGAGTAAGAAGGCGACGACTTAAAGTCCGTTTCGATAAGGGGACCCTCAATTATTCCTTTTTGGAAACGTAATTTGAGTTGTTTCCTTATTCGGGAGCGACGTTCTTTTAAATCTTCATTGAATTAGAATGTTGAAATTGCACGGAATTAAAAAGTAAGCTGCTTTTATAAAGTAATGGTGTAATATTTATGTCAAAGACATATTCTGAATTATTTTTGCCTGATAATATTGTCTACTGTAGTGTGTAAAATTTTTTGAGCTGTATATTACCCATGCAACAAAAAAAAATCTATTTCCCCTAAAACGTAATATATATTCAAGAGGACACTTCAATAATTCAGCATTGCTAAGCTGATGGAGAAATACCGTAACGCGGAATCCTAATAAAAGTTTAACTGTTCCGCACATATGGATCGTCCCAATTTCTACGTTTTCAAGTGTCTCCTATTACCATTTCCAGGTCACAAATTTAAATCAAAACCATGGGAGCGCTGTTTGCCGTGATGAAAACACGAAATGAAGCCTTACTTCGTTTTTATGCTCTCACTACCTCTTGGAATGTTAGCCATTGCAATAACATTTATTTTATGTTATAAATTAAAAATATAAGTACAGAAAAGGTTGGAACTACTCTTACAAAGTCAATAATATCGTGTTGTATCTCAATTATTACAAATGTTCGAAAATATTATTTTCAATTAGAAAAATCATAACTACTACTTATATATAAAAAAAATTAATTAACTTTCCTTACCATATCACATTTATTAGGGTAGCCGGATTCGCTTCGTAGTCGCAAAATAACTGAAAATCTTCGGTTTCGTTCACTGTAATATTACTGGGACTCATTCGAACGATTGGAGGATCTGTAAATATTTAATCAAATAATTAAAAAATGTTTATAAAATATTTCGGGTCCGGCAACAAAAATTATTATAATAATTAATTCTGTTTGGTCATGCCGAAAAAGTAGTGACCCCACAGTCAAGAGTATACAGAGATACTAAATTGAATTTTTACAATATCCAGCCTCCTTTTCCGACCTCGGTCATTATCACAATATCGAAGTTGCTTCAATTAATTAAACAGTCGATTGATTTATGGCGTTTCTAATATTAACTGCACGAATTTGAGCGCTTGGCAGTCGCGAATCAAAGACAAGATAGGCACTGCATCTCACCACCACCGAAGTATGCGGCAACCTTACAGTACGATATTCCACACAGGTTTTTTTTACCCATGCCGCACTAAATGCTGCGAGAGCTGAACTTTTTTTCTGTTGTCGTCGGCATACCTAACGATAAATTCGCGTCACGACCGAACACCGCTTCATTATTCTCGTTGTGCCCCGTGCGCGCGCGCAACAGTATAGTACTTCATCGGCGACGCGCTAGTCCGCATGTGGCGCGCTCACGTAACACACATCGCCAACTAAAAATAAGTTTCAATGAACCTCTGTCGCACTCTACGTTCCTCACATCCTCTCTAGAATTCCATACACACACACAGACATATGCACTCGCGTTTAGCATAAAAGTTCATCTCTCTCTTTCTGGTCGCATTGTGTCGTCGCGCGAGTCCTTTTAAATCATGGAAATGGCGTTTAATAGAGTGTCGCACACGTCTTTGTCAGACGGACGATGTATATATATGGGGCGCGTATGGAGTACTACAGTGAAGGAAAGATAAGTGTGTACGTATAGGAAACTAGTTAACCAGATGTGTAAAGAGCCTCCCTCCCTCCTCCTCCCGCTCCTGGGGGGGGGGGGGGGGGGCGAACGAGTAAAAGGGAAAACGTGACGTGGGTCGAGAAAGGCTGAATTTGCATGATGCTGCCGGTGCACACTGGGGCCATGTGCACCTTCCGCTATAAATATATATATACGTAAAACGCGCTGCACGTGTGTACGTGTGCTTCCTTCGTTTTAAAAGAAGGCCGTCGGTTCATCAGACGTTTTTGCTATGTCAATCGATTCAGCGACGCTGCAGCAGTTGCTGCACTGTACTGCTGCTCTCGAAGTGGCAGAGGTAAATACGTTCGCGAGAATACGTTGCACACGTGAAATTAGTTTAGCGCGACTGAGTTGAGGATTATGTGGAAAACAGGAGAAATGTTCCGGTGAATTGGACTAAGGCTTACTGATTTGATTGATGAAAAACACGTTCGTAGATGATTGAATATATTTGATTGTGGTAAGACGATCCAATAGAAAAAATAAACACACTTTTCAATCAAATGACCGACGTTTCGGATGTTTATTTTTTATACGTCCCTCTTCAGGGCTATGAACACAAGTGCACAAATAGTTTTTATTACAAATGTACACTTGTTTGATGTTTTTTTTAATATAAAAAAAAAACAAGATCTCGATTGTATGACTGAAATATTGTGATAATGATAATTAAAGTAGTTTCATGTCACGATAACCATTCGTACACTTATAGTATTTCGAAAGTACATAAAAAAGAACTACGATGTCGCAGTATGCAAGTGCACTTAAATTGTGTTCGCAACTAGTGCCCGGTGTCTCGTATTTCTTTATTTATATCTATATACGATGTCCCCGAGGAAAGAAAGTCAAGTTCCTTGAAACTCGGATCTTTTTTAGTATGCATACAATTTGCTAGAATAAGCTTTTTTCAAGCATTTTATTGTGCGGATAAAATATCCTTTGCGGGGAAATTCTATTACGATTTGTAAATTCGCACGAATCTTTTGCATTTTATGTTAAGCGTTTTAGTCCCTTTTAACACTACTTATTTTGTGCATATTTTTTCGGAGATATGAATTGTTCAATTATATAATTTTTATTTACTATAATATTTTACAAATCGCAGTGATTATTTATGTTTCGTAATAGCCTTTAACTATTAAAAAGTTATCAACGAATACTTCTAACATTGAAACGTAATTACACTGAAACTCGCTGTTTATTGAAGCATGTTTAAATTTAGTTCGGATAATAATTTGGAAATGATTTGTATTTATAGCTTGATGAATTTTCGACTCACTTTATAGTTAATAATTAATTTTATAAACAGTGGTTGAACTATTAAGCTTTTTGCTCGCGTTCTATCAATATTATACGATATCTAAACATTTATGAAAATTCAGTACCGTCACGGACCCAGTTTTTAATCACTAAAGAATATGTCGCATAATTATATCTTTCATTAAATACAATAAAAAAGGATAAGCAATAGATAATCAATTCATGATAACTGTTAACTTTTATTAATATAACTTAACGACAGTGGGGATAATTTGAACATTGTTTTTTTTCGCTTAACCAACGCAAAAAGATGGAAAACGACACATTCTTAAATTCTTTGAATCTGTCACAACTAATGCAATAAGTAGAAAATCGATTCTTCTAGGTATTTATCTAACGAAAAAGAAATAAATTCATTCTGTTTGTGCACGGTTCAATGCGCGTGCGAGAACAAAGCCAATCCTAGAGTTTAATTTCAAAGCTTGCCTTATCTCGAAAAATAGGTATCGGGTTATATGTAGTTATGGTCCGGTGGAAGATACATAATAGTTAAAAAACATTTTAAAATTGAATTAATTTAATATAATTGAAGAATTAAATTATAAACATAGTTAATACTCTATGTCACGTTTTACATAATTATTAGATTGTAGTTCAATAATGAATATACTTAATTGAAAATTATTTTAGAAGAAATTTTTAAAAGCATGTTATGTTAACAAAGATTGTGTGTATTATTTAAAAATTAATATTGCATATATTATAAAAAATCTTTTGAAATGTCGATCGGAAAATTTCGCTGAATCGATCACGGGAAATAATTGAGCGCATTTAAAAGTAAATTCCTTCATTACAGAAAATTTCCCGAAAAGGAAAGAAAAAATAATGAAAAAATGAAAGAAGAACTGCAGTAGAGAAAGAACAATGGATAGAGAATTCATTTGAAACGCTAGTAAAATTACTGAAATTCAGCGAAAAGAAAAATCTTTTTGTAGATACCTTGGTATTGCAAGATTCGTTCGCTCTACAGATGCGAATTATCAGGTATCTTTGAACCATTTTATGAATGTGAAAAAGCTCTAATAGTTTTATGTAAAGAGAGATGTAACAGAACAGGAGAAACTAACGAGTACAGAAACTACTTTATTTGTCATTTAATTTTGATATATTTCCAAAAACTCTCAAAGGGATGCAAAATTATTAACTTTATCATGCAGTCCCTATTCAAATCTTTGATTCGCAAGTGCTCTTGCCAGTATATATTATAACTCATTAGCAGAATCTCCTTGATGCTTAATGAGTACAATAAAGTCTCGAATCGATTTAAATCTTGACTCATTTCTTCGCTTATCAAGCTCAAGTGCACTGAATCTTAAAAGAATATCTTGAAAAAAAACTTGAAACAGTAAAAATTTTAGTATCTCTTTCAGCCAAATGAGATAAGAGAGCGAGGAGGAGCGCTCGCAGTGCACTCGTTTAACAGTGCGGCACGCAGCGCGCCTCGTCGCTTTCCCTCGTAAAAACAATGCTATCGCGGAAAGAAGAGATGGAGAAAAAGGAGGGACAGACGGCCAGGGAAAGAGAGAGAGAGAGAGAGAGAGAGAGAGAGAGAGAGAGAATAATAATAGCTGATTCACACTCACACATTACTTCGATGATTAAGGTCTCTTTCATGGGCTTACTCCCCTCCTTGAGCATGACCGAATTCACGGCTGCGCAGCTGAACTTTCGTCCATTGTCGTATTCCGAGGCAGTGAAGGCGAGAAAGCTGTTCGTTTGCGTTGTGCCGTCGCTCTGTGGACAGAACAAAAGATTCGTGGTTGAGAGAGAGAGAGAGAGAGAGAGAGAGAGAGAGAGAGAAGGAGAGCTAGAGAGCGATGAAGAGGCTGAGCGCGACTGCGAGAGGGAGAGAGGCAGAGGTGGCCCGCGCGACTGCCGATAACAATTCTTTCGCGTCAGCGGATCCACGATGGCCCATTGACGATGGAGGATTAATGAGGCGAGAGCTGAATTAACCCACTTTTTTCCTCTGATGTAATTGCTCCCTTTAATTCTTTGCTTCCTTCTTTCGTTCCGGTGCCCCTTTTTTTCCTCTCTTCTTCCCAACTCTCCCTGCCTTTACGCGCAATTTTTCAATGTTTGACTTTGCCGCGACTTGATCTTGTCCTCACGTTTTCTTAGGACTTCTCTAATGACTTTGTGGTGGGAGAGAGGCGAGAGAGGTCGCCGCGATTTGATTGATTGTTCGCGATGCTTGTCGAGCTAATTGATTCAAAGTGTTTTCCGCGAGATGTGTATAAAAGATTGATGATATTAAGCGCAATTGGAAGCCGAGCTGGACAACTAATTAAGAATAGAATAGCGTGAAAATTCACGAGCGCAATTGATAGGAAATGCAATGTTGTATTTTGTGAAAATTGTTATGTGTGAGATGTACTTTTTGCTGTTTTTGCAATTCAACGTTACATAATTTAGTACAGCTTTCATTTAGAATATACAGGCTCCATGAGTCTACTACCGTTAAAAAATGTTATTCTAATTGTTTTACATATTCATTATAATTTCTTAAAACGTACTAGCTTTCAAACTAATTATTACTATTAAATGTATTAATTACATTAAATAAGATATAAGGTGTACAAAAATACTACTCATATTTAAAATTTCATTAATATTAATTCATGAAAATTGTATTTAATCAGTTATTATATCATTATAAGCTAGACAATATAAGTTTTAATGACGCAATTTATAAATATTATTAACATCCCTTCTGGTAAACAAAAATTAATTTCGCAGACCGCTGAATAATTAATCTATCTGAAAATACATAATTAATGATATCTTAATCATCAATAATGCACAAACTGTTTTCAATAAAGTTCCAACAAAAAGAAACATTTCAAATCAGTCTCGCACAATGAATTTGAACACAAAATCTCAAGCTAATACGCAAGCTCACATTGGAAGCGCAAGAACGGGGTAAAAAAAACCGTGTCATTCAGCGTAGAAACAACAAAAGCAGCGTTCCACTCGCAGTCCCGCAAAAAAAAGGGGGGGAAGGAAAAACACGAGAAAAGAAGGTAAGGCACGAGGCGCGCGCGCACACGGAAAATATAAAAAAGTGACATTCTGAATATCTTCAATCTTCCTTCGCACCAGTCGCGTAGCAGCAGCAGCAGCCGAATAAGGAAAAAGGAGGAATCTTCCAAGAATCTATTAGCCAGAGAGTGTCGCGAATTGAAAAAAGTTCGCGCAGCAGCAGCAGGCAGTATTTCGCGGGAAGCCATATGAATTCGCAAAGGTAATCAAGATAAGTGTCACGTCCTCTTTACCTCGCCGCACCGATCCTGTACAGATGCATCCCCCCCCCCCCCCCCTCGCTCTCTCTCTCTCTCACTCACTCATTTCTTCAGTCACTCTCCCTCTCTCCCGCGTCATCTTATGCTTTCCCGCTGCTGCTTTATGCGCGCGTATACAAACGATTCACAAAGGGCACGGAGGAAGTTTAGCAAAAGAAGAGAGAGAAAGAGTGAGCGCGAGGTAAAGAAAGAGAGTGAGAGGTTGTAAAAAAGAAGAAGTTTCGGTCCCACGCGAGCCCCGGGCGTTTCCTCGATTCTCTCGTTCTTCCTCGCTCATTCTCTCTCTCTCTCTCTCTCTCTCTCTCTCTCTTCTCGGCAGCATTTCGAATCTTGCGCGTACACACACACACATACACACACACAGAGGGACACACTGCACACAGGCAGTCATCCCCTGCCCCTTTTCTGCAATATGCGCCTCGCTCGCTCGCCTTTTCATTATCTCGCTCCATTACTCGAGCCGCTTGCATCTCCCTCTGCTTACTTTGCAGCCTGCAGCCGCACGGGGAAATCTCTCCGCCAGCCGCCGCTCGCCCCGAGACTCTTATCTTTATGCCTTCGCCTCGAGGAGAGCGCGGCAAGCCAAGTCCCCGGGCGAGAAGATGCACTTCCACTGCATCTCTTCTATTTTATGATTTTGCCTTTCTCTCCCTACCCTCATTCTTTTCTCTCTCTCTCTCTCTCTCTCTCTGCCTCTCACTTTTTTCAGAGGACCAACAAAGACTTTGGCAGTTCTGGACGTATATGTATATACGATGCGGCGGCGAACGAGCGATTCGGAGACTCTGTCACGATTATTGTTGATCTCTCGCATATATATCGCTGAACGGGTTTTGCGAGTTTCTTAAAATAACCTTGGATGTAACGTTTGCATGTTCCCGAATAGCTTGTTGCATTTACCCCTCTATTATCAGGTGATAAAGTTTCCTCGTGCTAACAG
This sequence comes from Megastigmus stigmatizans, assembly GCA_900490015.1. NCBI lineage: Eukaryota > Metazoa > Arthropoda > Insecta > Hymenoptera > Megastigmidae > Megastigmus > Megastigmus stigmatizans. Next base: position 22,621 of record UELV01181486.1, read on the forward strand.
TAAGTAGATCAAATCGAAAATCGTATTGCACAGCATATTTTAGTATTAGTACAGTGCATCGTCGAAACAAAATGTACTCAGTTACACTTGTTATCGGTGGAAAAAAAAATGCACTTTGTCGAGTCGGAATATCTGTGATTCAACAGGCAAAGAGTATTATAGCGCGATGCATAAAGGAAACTCCTGCTTTTTGTGTATAGCGCGGGAATTGCGCTCAGAGGCTATGAAGAGTCGCGGCAGTGTGCCTGGGGTGGTGAGTCGCCGAAGAAGAGCCTTTGAAGATGTTTTGTTCGAGGTGTAATGCTTTTATGTGTGTGTGAGAGTGAGAGAGAGGGAGAGAGAGAGAGAGAGAGAGAGAGAGAGAGAGAGAGAGAGAGAGAGAAAGATAGAGGTGGCGGCTGCGGCGGCTGTGTTTGAGACACCGATTATGCGGCTTCACTTGATGAAGCGAGAGAGTCGCGCTTGAAAAGGGCCAAATATCATCAGCGCGTTTCAGTAGAATGAGGTAGTGCACGTTCTTGCACCTTGATGAATGATTCAAGAACAGAGAATTCGGATGAATCGAAATTTATATATGAGTGCACTCTCGCGAATATAAATGATAAATCCGAGCCGTCTAGACGTGGATATCCCGCGTTTAAATAACGTCAGATACACAGTTCTCCGATTTCTTACTTTGTTTCTGTAACGCGATTAATAATTGCACAATTGGCCCCACTCACGAGTTCGAGAAGAATTAACAAAAACTCGGCCAAAACATTAAAGAGCGTTATACAACAGCGCTACATATACGCTGAACTATGCGGATCGCTCGGCAACTAATCAAAGAACATGAACAAAAGTGTCTATGTCAGTGCGCGATGTCTATATAATTTAGCATCGACTGACAGAGACAAAAAATGTAGACACGCACACCAAGATCTACACAGACAGACGTATATGTATACTCACGCATCTATATCTCTCTCTTCCCTAGGCAATAAAAGGGCCAAATGCGTGAATTGCGCGCGCGAGCATATAGCGGCTGCTGCTTGTTAGCCATCGCGTAATGAGACACTTAGCAAACAAAGCTAATTATGCCCTCTCTCCCTCTCTTTCGCGCGCGCACGCGGGCAGGCAGGCGGAATACGATGAGTGGATATACCGGGGGCTCTCTACGAATCCATAATTGGAGCACAGCAGCAGCAGCAGCAGCAGCCGCCACAGACACACGACCGACACCCCGCGAGCTTACGTAAGCTCGATAAAACGACCGCACACGAGAGATACGTTCGCGCCAATTTCACTCCTAGTTCCCTCCCATCTGCCACCGCCGCCGCAATCTGTTGAGTTTCAACTCGTATCAGTCACACACATACACACACTCGTGGTGCGGGAGAGAAAAAATTCCGAGCGATTCTTATGGCAGACGGCGCGTAGTATGGATACCCGGCGCGCCGCTGACGTAACGAAATATTTAAATAGTCCAATTATCGTTGAATTCTTGCTTGCTTTTCTCTCTCTCTCGCGCGCGCGTTTATGGATCCGATTTCTTTTCGCTCTGTTTTATTTTCGACAGACTGGTAGTAGACAGTCTAAATGATGACGAGTTATAACGGACGCGCGGAATTCCACTCTTTTTGTTGTAGTATATAGAGCTGAATCGAGCTGGAATTTTCTGAGTTACGCGAAAATCGAATGCTTTGAATAAATACGGTCCGCGATGTAAAGATAAGCAAACAAGTGGGTAAAGGGAGATCTGATCGCGGAGTAACGGTCGACTTTTTAATTTATCAGCTCGCGTTTGCCAATATTATAATTTTCCTTTTCAAACACAAATCGAGATAATATGCGCTCAGTACCATAATTGTTTATTTATTTAATGGCTTTGCACATTTAATACTCGAACGGTCCGTAAAATCGGCTTTTTCATAATTAATGAAGAGCAAAAGCAATTTGAGCACGTTTCACTGCCTCTTTAGCTATCTCGATGGTGAATATATACGCGGGAATCTCGCTCACAACAAAGATCGGAAAAGCAAGAGAGCAGGAGCATAAATAAATTATACCTTTAGCGTGGGCGTCCTTTTTTTTCTCTCTCTCTCTTTCTCTATCTGAGCGTGCAGCAAAAACAACGGAATTTTTTTCACCTTCTCGCCCTCGTGAAAGATTAATATCTGAGTAGAATACAAAGGTAAAAACAATGCAAGCTTCATCGCGGAGTTCAACGCAGACTTTCTGTGTACGTGTGTGTATGCCCGGTACATAATGTACACACAGAGGAAGGTAGGTCGAAAATAACAGTAAAGGAGAAAAAAGGATTGAGGCTTTTGAGAGTGTGGTGGTGGCGGCACAGGAGGGAAGCGCGTCGCGTCGGCTGCGTCGCGGCTATATACTCACGTTGTCGGCGAACTCTGTCTTGTACACGTCGAGGCGGCTGTTGTTTTTCTCGAGGATCTGCGTGCCGTTGTACCAGGTGACGTTGGCGGGTGGCCTAGCGGCTTGCACCTCGCATTGCAGGAGCACCTCCGAGCCTTTGATCGCGTGGCCCACCACTCCTTTGATGTTCATTTTCATTGGGCGCACTGCGTGACAGAAATGAGATAAAGGGAAAAAATCAGGTTTACGCTCTCCCGCTCTGTGTATACCGTGCAGTATAGACACGGCAGCAAATCTCATACTACGTGGCATGTGTGCCGGACTCGCTTTGACACGTTGTATAAGGGTTTTCAAGCGGTGTGTCACTGTACCGATTCAGAGGCGGTCCTGACGGACTTTTTCATTAAGCGTAATTGTGAGTGAGTTATAAACAAGAATGGTATTTCAAGAACTTGATATAATCTGCACATTTAAATAATGTCTAAAGTTATCCTTAAGAATCGGAACAGTGACTAATGTAATTTATATCATCGATATATCGTCAATTCAATTGAAATGTATTTCTGTACATGTGGTCAATATGAGATGAACTCTGTCAAACATACCAAAGTTATATTAAGCATTAAATTAAACTGAAGTGGATTTGCATGTTTAAATGTTAACAAGTTTTATTATTACATGAATGACATGTACGTGAGTAAATTTAAATTATCGATAGATTAACGATTTATATTCTTCGTTACAACGTTACACATTAGAATATTTCATTGTACCAACTGCAGGTTACGCATCATCTGATAACCAATAGCCCAAGTATAGAGCGTTAAAAATACTTTAGTCAAATATCATTGTGAAAAAAAAGCAACTCCTCCATCGTAATCAAATACGAAATCCGTAAGTGGTGAGAAGGAAACAATGGACAACATAAAGTGTTAAAAGTCAAGGTAGCAGCCCAGAGTCAAGGAAAGCCGGTTGTGCAGTGGCAATTGGTCGAAGGTGTAGGGTCAGCCAGAGAGGATCGAAATTAAAAGAGTCGTTCGCTCCGACCGGCATTAGTCGACGATCTATATAAATGTCGAGGCTGTAAAGGGAGAGAGAGAGAGAGAGAAAGAGAGAGGGAGAGAGAGAGAGAGAGAGAAAGAGAGAGACAGAGAGAGACCCGATGTGTATACATATAGAGTGTAGGTCAGTGTACTCATCGGACGGTGCGAACGACAGGAAAACGCAGCGGAGCAATCGTTTCTCTTTCAGCTTTCAAACGACACTTCATTCTTTCGCTGAAGAGATAACGAGAGACTCGCCCCTGCTGTTGGAAAGAGTAAGAGAGAGAGACGATGGTTGAGTAAACAGAAGTTAGAGAAAGACACAGAAGGGTGAAAAGCGGTGGAGATAGAGCAAAATAATGGACAGCAAAAAAGTGAGAGAGAGAGAGAGAGAGAGAGAAGACGATAGGACAACAGAACCAAATGGATGGAGATAAGAGAATGAGAGATGAGAAAGAGGCGAAATAGAGGTGGCAGAAGTGAAAAGCACATTTGAATGAATTGATTTATTTACGCGGACAAAGCAGCGGATGACACGGCTCGAGCGGATTAGTATGGCCGAAGCGTAATGGAGCTAAATTATTCGTAGCGATGATATGCGCGCAGATTAAGGGAGGGGGGAGGGGGTATAAATAAACTCGATATACGTGACGTTTCTCCAATTTTTCACATCGATTTTCTCCTGCACGTATTTGAAATCGCTACTTTTAAAAAGTTCCACAACTATATGTACGTAGTCGGCTAAACGCGACTGGTTGTATTAATGTCTCGATGCTGCAATCTAAAAAGCTTTCAGAATCGGTCTTATATACTACCACGGACTAAAAATTTAAAAAATGAATTACAGTTTAGTTGGGGCAGAAAGAAAATTTAGCTGAAGAAGAAAATTCGCAAAATAGGAAAGACAAAAAAAAGGAGAAACGAGAGCCGACAGTTTTGTTTATCCACTTTATTGCAATAATTCAATTTCACAAGGATTCTCGTGACGCGTAACAATGCAGCTCGGCTGCGAAAGGTCGGTTGAAAAAAAAATAGAGAGAGGCAGAAGAAGAAGAAGAATCAGCCTTTAAAAAGCTTAAGGTACCTCGGGCAGGGTGCAATAAAGATATCAACCTTTTCCACGCGAGCGGGCAATGAAAAAGCGGCATCGTAAAGAAAAGGCTGAAAGAGAGAGAGAGAGAGAGAGAGAGAGAGAGAGAGAGAGAGAGAGAGAGAGAGAGAGAGAGAGAGAGAGAGAGAGAGAGAGAGAGAGAGAGAGAGAGAGAGAGAGAGAGAG
>UELV01181523.1:0-11254 GCA_900490015.1 Megastigmus stigmatizans
TGACAATGCTCGGCCACATGTCGCAAAACCCGTCAAGACATACTTAGAAACCCTAAAATGGGAAGTCTTACCCCACCCGCCGTACTCTCCAGACATTGCTCCTTCCGACTACCATTTGTTCCGATCGATGGCACATGGCCTAGCTGAGCAGCATTTCCATTCTTATGAAGAAGTCAAAGAATGGATCGATTTGTGGATCGCCTCAAAAGACGCATCGTTTTTTCGAGATGGTATCCGACAATTGCCCGAAAGATGGCAAAAAGTATAATAGTGGCTAGTGACGGACAGTACTTTGAATCATAAACAGCTAATCACTTTTTCAGAATAAAGCCTCAAATTTTCGAAAAAATCGGCGGAAGCAAAGTTGTGCACCTAATAATACAAATAATATTTAGGTCAATTATTGTGGAGTGGATACTCCGTATACATTTGAGGAGGCGATAAACAGTAATGATTGTAAAAATTGGATAATAGCAATGGATAAAGAAATTGCAAGCCTAAAAAAAAATAAAACATGGGAATTAGTCGATAAAAAACAAAGTAAAGAGATCTTAGATGTAAAATGGATTTATACAAGAAAATGAAATGATTCATATAAGGCTAAGTTAGTTGTAAGAGGTTTTTAACAAACAAATTCAATTGACGACATGTATGCTCCTGTAGCAAAAATTTCAAACTCTTAAAATAATGTTATCCTTTTGTTGCCAGTTTGGTTTGATTATAGAACAGATGGATGTAGTTACAGCATTTCTCAACGGAAAAATAAGCTCAGAGGTATATGTCAGTCAACCGATAGGTTACAATGATGGTACAAATAGAGTTTGTAAATTGCGGAAAGCAATATATGGACTACGAGAAAGCTCAAGAGCTTGGTATAAATGTTTTGATGAATGCGTAACAAAATTAAGTTTTAAAAGGAGTAATTCTGATTATTGTCTATACACACATGGAAAAGGGATAGAAGCTATATATCTATTAATGTACGTAGATGATTTATTGATTTGCACTAAAAGCAAAAAGAAAATTAAAAGTATTAAAAAAATTCTATCATAAAAATTTAAAATGAAAGATTTAGGTAAAATAAAAGAATATCTTGGTATCTATGAAGAATATGCTTATCAAAAATGTGTTATGAAATTAAGTCAGTCTAAATACACTGCGCAATAAAATTATCGCAACAAAATTTTTCATCGAAAAATTGACATTTTTCAAATGCTTGTAACTCGGTCAATTTTCATCGTATTGAGATAATCTTTTTTTATTTTGGTAGGGAATTATGTGCACTTTCAGAAAAAATGATATCCAATAGCTGCGAGACAATTCCACATTGCTATGTCTTAATCAGACCTACCAACTTTTTTTCTTAAAAAACGCAATAGTTTGCACGTTTGCCTGGATTACCAAAAAATTTTTTTTCAAAAAACCATAAATACCATCTTAGAGTACACTTTCCAACGAGTATTAAAAAAAAATCGACCCTCTACGATTTTTTTTGACCGAGTTATGCCATTTTAAAGATATTCCTATGTTTTAGCCAAATACCGCCAACATCAGCATTACCCGATACGTAGCCCTGAAAAATTGTCAGATTACATTTAATAAATTCGTGCCCGAGGAGCTATCCTAAACCCTCATTAACCAAGAAACCACATTATTTTTTTAAAATTAATCCATGAAAAGTGTAGCTTTATTTAAAATTACATCACTACGTTCGCAGCTCCACACTTTTGGTAAAATTACCAACCCTACCGACAAATCAATTAAAAAAAATAAAGTTAAAATTTAAGCGGCATACTGGCCAAGAGTTAAGGCGAAAGATCATTTAACATTAATTTTACTATACAGCGTACACAGCAATTAAAAATTTCAGTAACATATTCTTAATCGAAATGCCTCGGCTTACTGAAATCCAATCTGCTCGAATTGTTGCCCTGCTAGAAGCGGGACTGAGTCAAAGCGATATATCCAGAAGAATGGGGATTCATCGCTCAACATTGTCACGCGTTTTTAGTCGGTATGAAGAAACAGGTTCCTATCGCCGGAGGTAATGCTGATGTTGGCAGTATTTGGCTAAAACATAGGAATATCTTTAAAATAGCATAACTCGGTCAAAAAAAATCGTAGAGGGTCGATTTTTTTTAATAATGGTTGGAAAGTGTACTTTAAGATGGTATTTGTGGTTGTTTGAAAAAAAAATTTTGGTAATCCAGGCAAACGTGCAAACTATTGCGTTTTTTAAGAAAAAAAGTTGGTAGGCCTGATTAAGACATAGCAATGTGGCATTGTCTCGCAGCTATTGGATATCATTTTTTCCTTAAAGTTCACATAATTCCCTACAAAAATAAAAAAAAAATTATCTCAATACGATGAAAATTGACCGAGTTACAAGCATTTGAAAAATGTCAATTTTTCGATGAAAAATTTTGTTGGGATAATTTTGTTCCGCAGTGTATATAGAATCACTAGCCAATAAATATCAATTGCAGAATAGTAAATTGTATAGTACTCTTATGGAAACGAATTTAAAGATTGAAAAGGCTGAAAATTGCGAGTCTAACATAAAATACAGAAATTTGATAGGTGCTTTACTATACACAGGCTCAAGTACAAGACCTGATATAAGTTATAGTGTTAACTATCTAAGTAGGTATCAGAATAATTATAATGAAACACATTTAAAGTATGCTTTACGAATTTTGAAATATTTGTACTTAACAAAAAATTTAAATTTGTATTATAAAAGAAATGAAAATTGTAATATTCTGGATTGTTATGTAGACGCAGATTTGGATGGTGATAATGTAGATAGAAAATCCACATCTGGATTTGTAATCAGATTTTTTGGAAATATAATTGAATGGAAATTTAAAAAGCAGAAAAGTGTAACAAAAGCTTCAACTTATGCTGAGTATATTTCTTTATCCGAAGCAGTCAGTGAAGTTAAATTTATACGAGAGTTGATAACAATCCTTACAGTAGAATTGAGAGAACCTGTAAAGATTTATGAAGATAACTCTGTAGCAATAAATATTGCTAACTATGGAAATTTCACGAAAAATTCTAAACATATAGGAATACATTATCACTATGTACAGGAAAGTGTTAAAGAAAATATAATAGAGATTTGTAAAATTGATTCGAATGAGAATATTCCAGATATATTTACAAAAGCATTATGTAAAGAAAAATTTGTTAAATTCAGGAAATTACTAAATGTAATATAAATTCAAACATACGTATATAAAACAATATTGACAATTTAAATGTAAGGAGACGTGTTAGAATATATACAGATACATTCAAATTGTATGATCGCTAATAATATAAGTTGAACTCACACACAAGTATTCCTTTCTGTTATTTGTACGTGTGTATATCACGTGATGTAAGCGAGAGAAGATAGTGTTTAGAGTTTAAGGTAAACGGATTACTCTTGTTTAGACTAGCATAAGAGTAAGATGTATTAAATTTAGTTCCCGATAATAAATGAGTATTATACAAGACTTCTAATTTTATCAATGTTATTGCGATTGAAAATAATAATGCAACGCTAAAATATTCATCTACCGCCATCTATTATCCTCCATCTGAATTTTGTTGGCGATATCAACAAAATGACAAAACAACACTCCGTATAGTCGGTATTCTCCGTAACCTTAAAAACACGTTTTTCCGAGATCATCGAAGACCGGAATGAAATCGCCGCACTTTAGTTGAAAAAAAAGCCTTGAAAAATATGTTGAAAATTCGGGGTTTAGGTCGTTAATAGGTTAATAGACAAAGAAATATTTGTTTGTTATTGTTTTCTCTAACGTTCAAATAATTTCATTTCTACAAATCCTTATTTAAAGTTAAATAAACTTGCTATTTGAATTCATAAAATCAGAATTGTTTGACACAATTAAATAGATTGTTTAGTTTCAAGAGAAAATTTTTTTGAATAAATATATAATTTGAGATGAGTAAAAGAAATATGTATTTGCTAAAACATCGAATTATTACCGAATAATTAGTTTGATTCAAAGAAATATTTATTTAATTCAAAGTAAAGAAATAATCAAACTAATAAAATAATTTAATTAAAACAATCTAATTTTTTAATGAGTCAAAGAAATATTTGTTCATGAATGCTTCCTCTTATAATTAAATGATTTCTTTACTACAAAACCTCATTTACTCAACTTGAATAAATATACTGTTTGGATTTACAAAATGAATATGTATTTTTGTGAATAAATCATTTTGTTGAAACAAACAAAAGTTAGTTTGGCGTTTTCTTTGCTCTTTACCGTGGCTAGGTCAAAACCGTTAAACTTGAAGTGGTAGTGTACTGGTGCCGATAATCTGAAAGTTCGTGAAGCAGTGTCGAACCATTTAAGACCTGCGAATTGCAAAGCCGTCGGACGCCTCAGCTAAGAGGTAGAGGCACTTTGGGGAGCATCTCCGAGAGTCATCTCCACCATTTTTGGCAGGAGCAGTAAGGCTGCCGAGAGGAAAGAGGTGAGCGGCATTGGAACGACTGGAAGGAAAAAGCTATCGGCGCATCTTCTTCATATATCCATTCATCGTTCAGCCAGAGGTTCTTGCCGCGGTAGTCGCGACCGAAGCGAGCATTCGACTGGAGGGAGCTTGGAGGGGGAAACTTATCGGTCTCTCCGCTTCACCTAACCATTCATCGTCAGCGCCGGACTTCGTTTAGAGAACACATAAGTATAGCAGCGTTACCTGCGCTCACTTGACTATTTTCTCTCTCTCTCTCTCTCTCTCTCTCTCTCTCTCTCTCTCTCTCTCTCTCTCTCTCTCTGTCTCTCGCATACTGGCTTCACCTTTCTGCGCGCTGATTTAAGCGATTTACTTTGTTAGCCTCTCTCTGCTTAACGTTAGCCTAGATCAATTTTAAATTTTAGTCATTTTGGATACTTGTTGCTTATTATTGCCGTCAAAATGACAGAGAAAGTCATTGAGGATTTGCTTGCTAGACAAAAACGGAGTTTAGATTTAATAAAAAACTTCCAAGCAAACACGTCAAAGCAAAAGGCAGCTGCATCTATGATTGCACTAGATTATGTGACCGGGCGAGATGTATTGGAGACATATTGGTTAGATTTTCGCGAATGTGACTACCAATTAAGTCCACTGCCGGACACATTAAAGGACCGTAGCTATTTTTCGCAAGAAGTTTATGATGCTGCGCTGTCAGCATATTTGTTAAATAAAACCTGGGTATGCGATAGAATTGCCGCATTCTCTTCACAGTCTGTTGTCGTTACAAGGAATTCTTCTGTACTTACATCGACTCAATCGTCACAGGCTTCACTCAAACGAGTAAAATTACCTAAGTTCGATGGTGCTCAACACGAGTAGCAGGGCTTTAAAAGCAAATTTCAATCTCTTGTATTGCATGACGTTTCGATGCCAACCATCATCAAGTTCGAACACTTCTCAAATTCACTTAAAGGCGAGGTAGCTTTTCAACTGACAAGCTTTGACCTTGTAGAGGAGAATTTTCTTTCGGCTTGGGAGGCATTGTGCAGTCGTTATGACAACTCTCTTTTACTATTTGCGACCCATTTTAACTCGCTTCTTCGTCTTCCCGCTGCTGGCAAGGAAATTGGTGAGCATTTAAGCAAACTTTTGCATACTGCGTTGGAAAGTAAAAATGTCTTCACATCACTTAATCTTCCTGTAGAGCACTGGGATATGATTTTTATCCAGAACAAGCTTCCCTCGAGTACCAGGTTAGAATGGACTAGGCAAGTTAAATCCACGGGTCAAGATTTCCGAAATTTTCTGATTTTAAGAAGTTCTTAGAAGATAGAATTCAAAGTTTAGACAAAGTCGAGAATGAGTACTGTTCAGATCGGTTCGAGGAAAATAGTTAGGTTAAGAGCAGCGCGAAACTCAGAGAAGGCAAAGAATATTGCGCCTAAAAGTGTCTCGGCTCATGTAACTACCCAAGACTCTACGAATCATAAATATACTGATTCTTGTTCTTTTTGTCAAGGTACACATTATATAAGCATGTGCAAGAAGTTTACAGCGCTGGTCCCACCCAAGCGGAAGGAGCATGTGATTGCAGTCAAATTGTGCTTTAGCACATCCAAGGTTTGCAGCTCGCAGATCCTTACTTTGGACGCCCAGGAAAGGTGGATTGCATCCTCAGCTCAGCGGTGTATGGTGCTGTTTTGCTGCCAGAGATTCATCGAGGTTATCCACCCCACGCTGGCTCAGTGGCATTTTCGTCTGTCTTTGGCTGGATTCTTATTGGTAACGCAGAGTCCGAACATTCAATCACTCAGACGGCAGTTCATCACATTTCTGTGGATGATAAACTTTCTGAGGCCATTACTCGATTTTGGGAAACGGAAGAGGTGCCTCAGAAGCAGCACAGGCTCCAGCAGAGCAGGAATATTGGTAACATTTTAAAGCGACATATCGTCGAAATAATGAAGGCCGTTTTATTTTACGATTGCCCTTTAGCAAAGAGCCTAAGTTCGTCGATTCGGATAGAATTGCAAGGGCTTGCATGAATCGACTCGAGCGGCGATTTGTAAAGCAACCAGAATGTGCGGCCGCATATTATGCATTCATGCAAGAATATTTGGATCTTGGACACATGGAGCTTGTACCGTTAGAAGAATTAGATGTTCATGATGGATTTTTCTTGCCGCATCACCCGATCTTCAAGGGAGATAGTAGTAAGATGATTCGAGTCGTGTTCAACGGTTTTCAGAAGGACGAGGCGGGAATCACTCTCAATGAGTGTCTTCCCCCAGGCCCTAAGCTTCAAGAGGACATCGTCATTATTATAACCAGGTGGTCTCTTTTTGAATTTGTCTTTGTTTGTGATATCGTTAAAAATTGTAGGCAGATGCTTGTTAATATTTCAGACACTCGGTGGCAGCGCATTATCTGGCGATTTGATCCAAATCAACCTCTTCAAGTCTGGCATTTGCTCACCGTCACTTACGGAACGGTGCAAGCCCCCTTTTTAGCTAATGCTTGTTTAGTGGAATTGGCTCAATTGGTCGCACAATCTCATCACTTAGCTTCAGGGCTCCTTCGTAAGCATAGGTATGTGGATGACTTTTTAGCCGGGGAAGATACCCTGGAGGAGGCTAAGAAAGCCCAGTGGAAGCTGATTGAGGCATTAAATTTGATTGGTATGTCGATTGACAAGTGTGGAGCAAACAATGTCCAATTAATTGGTTCCAGTTCGCATGGGGAAGTTAAGGAGCTTAATGAACAGGATGTAGTTTCGACGTTAGGTATGAGGTACAGTCCATTTGATGATGTATTTCATTTTCAGGTGAAATTATTTTCGGCTCCTCCAACCATGTCCAAACAAACAATCTTGTCAGAAGTATCTAAGTTGTTTGATCCGGTAGGTTTTTTGTCTCCAGTCATAGTTCAAGTGAAGATGTTGATTCAGCACTTGTGGTTGTAATGTGTAGACTGGGATGCACCAGTGTCAAGTCGCATTGGAGGCGACTGGTTGGATTACAGACAGCAGTTAGTTGAGTTGGAGAGCATCCGGATTTTGCGCTGGAATGGTACTGGGAAGGCGTCTTCTTGGCATTTACATAGATTTTGTGACGCTTCTGAGCGTGCATTTGCTGCTGCACTATTTTTAGCTGTGCCTGGCGCTGATCGCGCTCCTAGGTTACTGATTGCGAAATCCAAGGTGACTCCTTTGAAGGTCGTAAGTGCGCCTAAACTTGAACTTTGCGCTGCAGTGTTGTTAGTTAATCGTGCTTCAAAAATTATACCTCAGTTGGATAAACACACTTCGGAGATTCACTGCTAGTCTGATTCCAGGGTCGTCCTAACCTGGTTAAAAACCCATCCGTCGCGGTGGAAGTCGTATGTGGTCAATCGAGTCAGCGAAGTTATTACGTTGCTTTCGTCAGCATCTTGGAGCCATGTGCCGTCAGCAGACAATCCTGACCGAATTTTCCGTTCCTAGCACCTTTTTGCATATAGCCCATTTCTCCTTCCCGAAAATGTCTGGTCTTCATGCGTTTGTTATAGTAATTCTTTGATCTATATTTTGATTGATGGAGATTCATGAGATTCCGAGATTTTGCGTCAAGTCTGCTAAATATTCGTCATACGCTAAAAGTCTTTCGCGTGACTGAAAAACCGACGGCGTACGCGCTCTATAGTCGAATACTAGCTTATGCGGTGTGTAACCCGATCCTTCGTGTTACACACCGCATGTCGAAACATTCGAGCGAACTCTTCCAGAGTTTGACTCAAAAAGTTTTGACCTTGATCTGTTAGAACAGCTTGCAACGGGCACGCTGGTCGCGCTTAGCGCCTTTATACGCGATATGCGTCTACATAAGGTTTTAAAAGGTTCGGGCTCGAAGTGTCGCTTGTGCAATCGCGTTTATAATTTTGTTTTTTGCGTTATTCGCGGTTTAGTTTTAGGCTCTCATCACTCTGGGTAGCGATTATGCGTCCGCAACGGACAACATAACACGGCCAAAGCTAACGAGAGCTATCTTTGTTATTTTAATACTCATGCGTTCACGATTGCCGCGCAATGGGCAATCGTTAAACACTTATTATTGTTTAATTTTTAATTTTATCGTGTGTTCGCAATCGTCTCGAATTGAACGACTGCTAGACACTAATTTTATTTTTTATAATTGGGATAGGATTGTTTTGTAGATTATGCAGCCACGCAATGGACTGCATAATCGCCGGACAAGGAAAGGAGATAGATTTTGTGTATCTTTACTGACTTGCAAAGGTAGACTATGCAGCCACGCAATGGACTGCATAATCTCCAAGAGTCTTATTTTATTTTTTCCGTCAATTTGATTTTAGTTTTAACTATAATCTTAATCCCTAGATAGACTGCACAGCTACGCACTGGACTGTGCAATCGCCACGGATTGTTAGATTATTTTAGTGATATTACTTTAATTCTTACCGCATTAGGTAGACTGTACAGCCACGCACTGGACTGTACAATCGCCACCTTCTGTAATTGCAAAATAGATTTTACTGCTTAATACTCGGGTTCACGATTGCCGCGCAATGGACAATCGCTAGACGAGTTTAAGCTTCTATATTTTGTTTGAAATAATTAACAAATTTTAACTATATAACAAAAATCAATTTATTGTAGCTCAAAATAGGGGGAGGCGGGAGAGCTCTCAGGTGAGCCCGGAGTGGAGCTTCAAGCTCAAGGAAGCGAGTGAGTGTCTCGAATGTGGCGGCGCAGCGCCTTTTATACTGCACTGGCTGGGAGAAAGGGTTATCCCCTCCATGAAGAGCTTCCCACCTCCGCTATTCTCATAATTCACAGTGAGGCGCGCTCACCAAAGCTCAGGCGGGCTCGCCGGCGCTCGAGCTTTCCGTAGATTGATATATACATATATACATTTTTAACTTGCGCACGCCTTGCGCTCGCGTTCGCTGCGCTTTTAATTAATTAAACTAAATAAATCTATAACCATGGGCTGGGCGTCACAAGCTGCTGGGGGTCCAAAGTAGCTGATTAATCTATTCATCATAGCCCGAGCTACTTCTTGAACCGTAGCTCAAAATCCACATATTTCCGTTTTTCGTAGGTTTTAGAGGCCCGTAGAAATCTAGGAATACTTTGTCAAAAGGTTTGGACGTTCAATCCGTGATCACCATGTGCAGTCGTGTTTTAATGCGAATCAATTTTTTTTGTTTGGCACTCTTCGCATCTATTTATGCATGCTTGCACGTCTGCTTTCATTTTGCGCCAGTAATAATCAGCTGCTAATTTGTCGTACGTTTTTGTGATAAGCATTATCCTCCTATAGAAGACTTATGATATTCTTGTATAATTTTATATCGTTCTTCTGCTGATGGTATCGGTAAATTATTTTTGCAAAATTTCACCTTTTATTTCGTTCCGGCCAGCATACGATTTAGTTGCTCAATAACATAAGCGTCAATAACATAAGTATTTGGCTTAATACTTCGGTATCTTGTATTATACAAAAAGATCTAATGGAATGCTGTAATGCGATCTTTTTTTAACAGCGTAAGCTCTTCATTACATCCGATTGAAGGGCCTTGTCGTCTATAAATCGTTTAACCATTCATCCAAAGTGTTTAAATTTCGTAAATTTTGATGTAAATATTTCCCCGATTTGAAAATTTTGCGATTGCATATCATCGATATCTATATATCGACGTTCGATGAGCGCCTCTATTGTTTCCGATTCGCGATAACTCTCTGTTGATAAAAAATATACAATATTATCCGGAAGTTTAAAAGGATGGCCTCTTATAACTTCTATAGTTGTGAAGATCGGTAAATCGTCGAGCGCTCGTATCGAAGCTTTAAAATTCTTTATTAAAATTTTAGTTTGGGAGGAGGAGGAGGAGGAGAAGGAGGGGGAGGGTATACGATCCAAGCTTTTTAATGCATGAACTTGGCGTAGTATCCTTTACAGTATTTTATTTAACATTATCAATAGGATATTTGAAATTTAAAAAAAGTGTTGATAAAACTCAGCAACGTCTCCCAAAACTTGCGACCAAGTTATGAATGCGCTCTACTTCCTACTGAAATCATGGTTATTAAGGTCACACCTGACCTGTGTTTTAAGTACATTTTCTAACGTAAAAACTTTCGCCCTTTGATTTCCAACATTAAAATATTAGGTCTCTATTAAAAAAAAAAGTTGACCTTGAAATGACCTTGAAGCGAAATTTCAAGGTCAAAAGCAAGGTCACTATTGAATTTCTCATTTTGAGTTGATAAAGAAATGTCCTTATTATCATTGGAAGGTATTTTATCTTTTCTCTAAAATACTCAGACCTTGTGTTTGCGCCGTTACGGCGCTAACGTCGAAAAGAGGAAGGAGTAGGGATCGAGAGAGAGAGAGCGCGCTATGCGGCGTCTGGTCTCTGAAGGAATCCACACGAGGGAGGAGCTCACTCTCTCAGGAAACCACGAGTAGGCGACATCGAGCATGCGTACCCGTAGCTGCGACCACGTGGCTGTCTGGGCAAAGATCCGCAGCGACTTCGCTGGATGCGTTGACCGTACCTCCAAACGAGGTGCGTAGTCATCCTAGGGGGCCCACTCAGCGACCAGACCAGTCCAGTGCTGACTCAGAGCGAGGGCTGCGCCCGCATCCGGGGCGTCGGAGCTTTGGGATACGTGAACAAGGTGGGCTCCTTCCACGACAGGGGCAAGTGCGTGCCATTACATGGTGTCTGCGGTGAATAGTGCGAGGTAAGAGAGCTCTCTAGCGTA
>UELV01181537.1:0-13020 GCA_900490015.1 Megastigmus stigmatizans
AAAGGGCTCGTTTGCACTGCAAATTTAGTTATATATTATTGCATGAACATATATATATGGGCATTTTGCAACGTTTTTAATGTTACGGCACTCACTAATAAATGTTCTGGCAGGATAAACTGCGCACTGGGAAAAATATTTATCTGACAAAAATATAAATGAAAAATATTTTTTTTTAAATGTTCCTGATATAGATGGTTATAGTTTTGATTGAGAAAAATGTATGTATATGAAAACAAAATATTTTAGCAAATAACTTATTCACAGGTTTTTGCAGCCAAACAGGATGCCTATCCCTCTGGAATTACTATTTCAGAAATGACGTGTGAAGTTTCTCTCCAAAACCTGCCCAACCATACTGCATCGCGTTTGATCAAATTTTTAAAAATGAGAAATTCTTGGAATGATTATCGGCAAACGAAACTTATTTGTAAGCTTGGTTTTGATGGTTCAAATGTAGCAGTTTATAAGCAGAAAGCGCAAGATAATAGACTTTTTATTGGTGGGATTTTCTGTACGTCCTTGGTACCACTACGATTGAGTGATAAAGAAAGTAGCGAAGTTATTTGGCTAAACCCAAGACCCAATTCAACGAGGTTCTGTCGACCATTAAAAATCGTTTTTCTAAAAGAAACCCCCGAACTTTGCTTAAATGAAGAAGAGTATATCAACACACAAATCAACAATATTCAAGATGTTGTTTTTGATGGATGTACTGTTCATACAGATTTCGTATTATGTATGCTGGATGGCAAGGTAAATAACTTTTTAAATACTCATACAATAAAATGTGACTTATTTATAATGTATTTAATTCACTTTATAAAATACAGGTCAGTGATGTTCTGTCTCGTGTGTCTTCCCAAAAATGTCACCTTTGCAATGCAACAATAAGTAAATTTAATTCTTTAGAGTATATATTAGGATTGCCTATAGATGAGAATAATTTACGTTATGGGTTCCCCGTGCTACATTCGTATATAAGATTCATGGAGCTTGTGCTACACATCTCATATCGTCTGGATTTGAAAATATGGAGCGTAAGTATTATAAAAGTAAACATAAGATTGTGCTTCAATTTTGAAAATTTATGAATACCAGTCGACAAATGTGAGCTATATTTATTAGCTATATTTTCTCTTTGCATTTTCAGGTATCAGGTTCTGAGCAGAAGCAGATTCTCAAAAATAGAAAACATCAAATCCAGGAGTCTCTAAAAAATAAGTTAGGTCTTCTTGTAGATATACCCACTCAAGGCAGTGGAAACACGGATGACGGTTATACCGCAAGAAGATTTTTTAACGATATAGATATTGTTGCAGAAGCTATAGGTAAAATTCTATTTATACTTTTTAGTCAATGCGTGAAGATAATTATTTTTGTTCAAAATAAACAATTTATCATAAAAATTGATCATTTTTTGATAAAAAGTGATAATTTTTTTTTAAATAATAATTTCTGTTCAAAAATAATAATTTCTGATAAAAAAATTATAATTTCTGGTAAAAAGTGATAATTTTTTCAGAATTTCTATACTAATTATCAGAAATTGTCACTTTTTAGCAAAAATTATCATTTTATATCAAAGATTATTTCTCTCAGCCGAGATTTGTTATGTGATAATAAAGATTAAATCGGAGAGATGGACTTGACAAGGATAGCACAGTTAGCGTGGAATTAGCGTATAGATTAGGAACCTTTATCAGAAATATACTAATTTTTATTATATTAACAAGCTATCCATGTATTAGAAGAGTAATTTTTAATAGACAAATTTGTAAGTGTATTTTTTTATTTACAGGGTTTAGCAAAGCGTTGTTACAAAGACTGAAAGTAATTTTGGCAGTCATCAATGCACAAAAGAGAACGAATGTACAGGAATTTAAAAAATATTCCATGGAAACTGCTAGGCTTTTTGTCCACATGTACCCGTGGTATTATATGGCTCCGTCAATGCATGTGATTTTAATGCATGGATACAGAATAATAAAAAGCATGCCTTTACCCATGGGTATACTCTCTGAAGAGGCGCAAGAGAGTAATCACAAAAAAATAAAACTATTTCGTGAAAGATTTTCTCGAAAAATAAATAGGTATTTTTGAATATTTTTATTCTACAAATTAGCTAAAAAAATATTGATACCTATAAGTTATATATATTTCACTATTCAGAATTGCAACGAACGAGGACATGATGAATAGATTATTCTTATGTTCCGACCCCATGATTTCTCTTTCCAAAAAGTTGCCAAAAAGAAAAAATGAACCATTAACTGAGGAGATGAAGAAACTAATTATTTTTGAATGTGAAGGCGGAGAAGGCAACGAGATTGAAGATGATGAATTGGATAACAGTGAATCGAATAATGAAGAGGAAGATGATGAGAATTATAGTGAAAATGATTTACATTTTTTTTAGATGATCGAAACGAATAAATATTATGATTTCATCTATAAAAGACACTTATTTTGTATCACCAAACTCATATTAATATATATTTATAAATTCTTACGGAACTTTGAGGGGATTCGTTTCAAATTACCACGTTTTCAATGAGTGCAACAATGATAGAACGTAATGGAAGATACAAATTTAACACCTCAAAGTTCCCAAAAATTTAGCTATCTCTCTCTTACTTCTATTTCAATATTAGAGTATTATTTGCGGGTGTATGTGTGTGTGCGTGTGTTGGTGTATGTGTGTGTGTGTGTGTGTGTGTGTGTGTGTGTGTGTGTGTGTGTGTGGTGTGTCTATGCATCATGAAAATTTGGATTAAATGCAAAATCTCGATATATTTCGATTTATTGTCTGTGTATGGAAGTACTACATCGTCGAAATTGGCAACCACTACTGTCATTTATCTTCTAATATAATAGGCTCCTAAAATAGACTCACAATTTAAAATTAATAAGTTGAAAATCGTTAAAGCTCGAAAATCTCAATTTTCGTGTTTTTTCGCAATTTTTAAAAATTTTAGGCATCCGATACCATTTTTTACGATTTACGTGCAAAATCTCGATATATTTCGGTTTATTATCTGTGTATGGAAGTACTACACCGTGGAAATTTGCTACCACTACTGTAATTCAAGTTCTAATATCCTAAAATAGAATCACAATTTAAAATTAATAAGTTGAAAATCGTTAAAACTCAAAAATATCAATTTTCGTGATTTTTGCATTTTTTAAAAATTTTGGACATTGGATACGGCTTCACATACCATGGATTCAGTTTCCTTAGGCACTAAGGTACACGTAGAAATTTTTTTTTATTATCTTTAAATAGTAACGCAACAATTTTGACCACATTTTTGTCTTTTTGTAACACTGTGCGTCGTTGCGCCGAGCGTGAAGGTGCGCCTGCTATGCCCGGTGTGCCGGAAGGTACAGCCGAAATTCGCTTGGCGACGGCTTATACGTACAGTGTATAAACGTGCCGTGTATGTAGTGCTCACGCTACATAGCAACTGCGCGTCTGTGAGCGTGTCTAACGTGGAGACACAGGCGTGCCGTTGCAATAGTTTGAAGTAAATTCTTTTTTGTTGAATTTTCAACGTTATATTTCAATAAATAGTTTGAGATAAATTCTTTGTTTTTTTTCAATTATTTCTAAATGGCTAGTCATCGAAAATCAATATGTCCAAAACGATCTTGTAATAATATTGAGATTGAAGAATGCGAAAATGGGGAGTATAATGGAATATACATCCCAGATACGATTGATTCTGACAATTCTAGTTCTGAAACAGAGTCCGATTCTGTACCTGAGACCGAGCTCGAAATTCATAATTCGAATGGTATTGATGGAATGGCTAAAGTATCATATCGGCATATATTAGATAACTACGATGAAAGTCAATCAAAATTAGAATCAGACCATGAATATGAGTGGCTTGATGGAGAACACAAGTGTAACAATACCTTTGAAAATGAAATTTTGCTCCCGGATTAAACAAAAAAAATGATACGTGACTCTTCTTCAGTAGAGTTATTTGAACTTTTCTTTTCCAAGGATATAAAAAATTATATTATAGAAAGTACACGTTGAAACGGTTATGATCTCTCAGAAAATGAGTTTGATGTTTTTTTATGAATTCTAATTTTATCAATCTTCAATAAATGAAAATCGCAAACGGACTATTGGTCTACGGATCCACTTCTTGCTTGTGATGAGTCGCGACAAATTCATGAAGGTAAAGTCTAAAATAAAACTGAATAAACCTGAAGATAGAGTTGATAATGCTAAAGATTGGAGGATTCGAAAAGTTCTTGAAATGTTTAGGAAAAATTTAAAACAGTTTGGTTATTTTTCTACTGCAATATCTATTGATGAGATGATGGTAAAATTTCATGGACGTACTGATTTATTACAGTTCATGCAGAATAAGCCCGAACGATGGGGTTTGTAAGTTGTGGGGCATCGCTAGTCCTCAAGGATACTTATTTGCTTGCAACATTTATTGTGGCAAAGGTTCAAATATTTATTCTTTAGGTGGAGAAGCTAAACTAACTAAATGTGCTTTGGGAACGCGTGTAGTACTTTCTATGATTCAAAATCATGTAATATCAGTGGTGCCGAGAAAATTAATCCGATATCATTTATATTTCGATAACTTTTTCAATAGTCCTGATTTACTGATTCACTTGAAAAATCTGGGGTTGAAAGCAACAGTCACGGTAAGAATAAATAGATTGAAAGATGTAAATAACACCGTACATAAAAAAGCACCGAAAGAAACTTATTCTGTAAAGCATGAAAAAAATAGTGGACTTAATTTCATTACGGTTATGGATTCAAAACCCGTATCTGTGCTTCCAACGGCAGCAGGAGTCAACCCTTTGTTTGAAGTGAAACGATTTTCTTTTGATGAAATGAAAAAAGTAAGTTTACTTTTCTCTTATTCATTTAAAATCTACAATATGTTTATGGGTGTCATTGACTTACACGACTTACATTGCAGTAACTTGATGTCCTGCATAAGAGCGAAAAAATGGACTTGGCATATGCTTATGAGATTTATTCAATCTTCAATGGCAAACGCTACTGTTCTTAAAAATCTAGTAAGTGATATAAACATTGGCTCAAAACAAATCGCTATGGAACTTGCAAAACACTATCTTGCAAAAGCGAAAGTGAGTAAATCAAACGAAAGTGTTTCTGTCACTTCAAAGAGGAACTGCGAAAATTTCGCACAATGTGGTATAAGGACACAAAAAATGTGTAAAAACTGCGATGTATTCTCTTTTTCCGCATGTTTCTTACATCTTCATAAGTAAATAAGTATCATAAAGCTTTTTGATGATTTTCTATTATAGTTTGAGGGTGTAAATAAAATTTAAAAAAAAAGAAAAAAAAGAAAAAATACAAAAAGAGAAAAAAAAAGAAAAAAAGAAAAAGGCTCTTAATTTTTTCGGTTGGCTTGTAAATTCTAATAGAATATTCAAAATTATTAAACCAAAAAAACCCCATATATATATTTTGATTAACTTAAAATGATTTCCAAAATTTTTGGCTACCATATTGGATCAGCCATGTTAAATTTGGAAAATCTAATATTAAATTCGTAATCAACGACCCAAATAACCCCCATATACTAATTTTTGTAAATTTTGAATGATATTGAAAAAAGTTGGTCACCATATTGGATCCGCCATGTTGAATTTGGGAAAACTAATATCAGATTCGTAATCGTGACCCAAAAAACCCCCATATACTAATTTTTGTAAATTTTAAATGATTTTGATAAAAGTTGGTCGCTATGTTGGATCTGCCATCTTGAATTTGGATAATTTGACATCAGATTCATGATCGGCAATGCAAAAAACCTCTTTCTACCAATTTTGGTAAATTTTTATTGGTCACAAGTATGTTTTTGCAAATACATCAAAATAAGAAAAAAAATTTTGGCTTCTAGCCGCCATTTTGAGTACGCCATCTTGAACTTTTAAAACGCCAACCCCTACATTTTAAAGGTTAGGGTCCATGGACGCAAGAAATGTACAAGTCTATGAAATCCGCCGATAGTTTCGATACGGAAATATGAAATAAAAAATTTTTTTCTTTTATAAATTCACGTTTTTTGTAAAATAAACAATTGTACCTTTTTTAAAACTAATTTTTATTGATTTCTGACACCGCTAGTCGAAATATCGGACAATTTTACGTAGGAAATCATACATCCTGATTTTTTTCACGAGCGATTTCATATTCAAATATGCAGTTGAAAAAAGTATAAAAAAATCGTCCCTTCAGGGCTTAATGGGTTAAGCTTTACAACATGTGCTTGATGGAAGGGGTCTTCAGCAAAGAATGGAAGACAGCCCGGCTGATCCTCATTAGAAAGAAAAAGGGTGGGGATCCGAACTTGCCGTCATCCTACAGACCGTTGAGCCTGCTCAACACAATGGGCAAGCTCTTCGAAATGCTGCTTAGAGCCCTTATACAGCAAGCGGTACACAATACTGGAGGCCTGAGCGACAGACAATACGGGTTTAGAAAAGGACGGTCGACGATAGGAGCGATACGAAAGGTAGTCGACTCTTTCCACAGAGCCCATCCTAGACCCCACAAAGACAGGCCAATAGTGCTCATGGCAACACTCGACGTACGAAACGCCATCAACTCGGTGAGGTGGGCAGGGGGGACATCGTGCGGGCGTTTTCCGACGCCTTCCCGCTGCCCCTCTACCTTCTCTGGGTTTTGACGGACTACCTACGAGACCGCTACATCACTTACGTAACGGGGACCGGGGTCAAGGCCGGGGTCAAGACCAGGAAAATGACAGCGGGTGTGGCGCAGGGCTCGATCATGAGCCCCGATATATGGGACGTGATATATAACGAGGTGCTGGACCTGCCGATACCGCCGGGGGTCTACATCGTCGCGTATGCGGATGATCTAGTCATCGTCATACCGACGAGGGTCACACGCCTGGCTCAGATGAGACTGAACCAAGCGATGAGACGGGTACAGGAATGGATGGAAGCATGGGGACTACAGTTAGCGACACAAAAGACGGAACGACTATACTTGACGAGAAAACGGATAGACACGACAACTCCCATGGTGGGCGGATCCCTCGTGCGTCCAGGTGACAGAAGATTAGCGACAGAAGATCTAAGATACGAACAATGAAAAGGGGAGAGCGAGAGCCGCCCCAGACGCACGCAGATAAACGTATCCTCAAAGGCCAACGCACGCAAAGAAAGAAAAATAATAAAAAAAAAAAAAACAAAAAAAAACAGACACTTGATTGCACTACGTGAGATTTTCGAAGTGAGCCGTCTTGCGGGTTGAGTAGTAGCGACCATTTATTGCAGCCCACCCATATCCGATACCGGGCTTTCCCGACCGGCTGCGGACTGGTGTGCGCTGTTGGGGCTGGAGATCTGGCTGGTGGTGTTGTTGTTGTCAGTGTTTTGGCAGTTCGCGCTGCCGCTGTCTGTCCTGTCGCCTTGCTGTTGAGGGGCTGTGGGCTGCTGTGTACCGTTGGGGCTGGAGCTGCGGCTGGTGGTGTTGCTGTTGCCGGTGTTCTGGCCGTTCGTGCTGCTGGTGTCCTCCCTGTCGCCTTGCTGTTGAGAGGGATCAACAGTGTCTTATGAGGGGCACTTAACACTCCGAGGCGTTTTCCGTACGCCTATTTGTTTTTCCGGCTTCGTCGATCTCATTGGTGTCCTAATACAGGCATCGAGTTTTTGTATCGCTGTTATGCGCGGTCGTCCTCGCGTAATTTTCCCTTTTGGGCCAATGGCCACCGGTTTTCCGGCCGTTGCGCAAGGTGTTGTTTGTGGCGCGGGTTTCGTTGTCGCGGGGATTTCTGGCGCGAATATTAACGGCTCGTCTACGAACATCTCGGCCGGGAAGTCGTCCAGCGGCATTGGCTCGTATTCGCGGAGTATCTCCTCGAGTATCCATGTTGCCTCCTCAGTCTCACTGTCGAATTGTTCACCAAACTGCTCCATTTCGCGATTTGAGATAGACTGGGCGATTTGTGCGTGCTATCGGCTTTGTACATGATTGATTACGGGAGATGTTCCTACTCTATCAGTTAGGAGTAAACATTTAATTGTAAGAGTAATGTTATTGGTTAAATAGGTACCTACGTACTTACAGGCTAGACTTACTTATTGTAGCGAAAACTCAACTGTAGGCTGTGTTTACAGTGAGGATTACATCTCTACATCTATCTTACATCTAAAGTACAATTGTTAATTGGACTTACGTACTAAACTTAGAAAAGAGGAAATATAATAAAAACTTATGCCAAAATAAATTATTTTCGTGTGCACCAAGTCTATAAGTGTTTTATTTTCTATAGAAAAAAAAAATTATTTTTGGCCGGCCTTAATCTAAACGCGTTTAGTAGGGTTTGTGATCGCAAACATGGACGTGTCGATAAATTTTATACTGTGCAATCATCGTTTTGATTACGCGATTCGCGCGCTCGACAGGGTTACAATGGGCGTGTAAGGGGGGCGTTCTTCTGTGTTCGATGCCACATTCGTTTAAAACGCTTGTAAATTCTTTTGAAATTAACTGATGACCGTTATCGCTTACTATATATCGCGGACATCCGTGCCGTAAAATTATTTCATTCTTAATAGAGCTTGCGATCGCGGAGCCGGTGGCTTTTCGAAGCGCTTTAAGTTCGATCCATTTCGTCATACGGCCCTGCATAACTAGCAGCCATATATTACCGGCGTTAGAGCGAGGTAAAGGTTCGACGAGGTCCGTAGAGACCATTTCCCATGATTGCTCTACATGCGTCGCGTGCATTTGCCCTGCAGGAAGCTGTTGCTGTGGCTTATTTGTTTGGCAATTTGAGCAGCTTCTCACGTAAACTGCGGCTTCCCGAAACATCCGCGGCCAATAATAGAAATACGCTAAACGCGCTATTGTTTTTGTAACACCTAAGTAACCTGCGGTGGCGTAGTCGTGCGCCTCTTTTAAAACTCGTGGTCTTTCATCCTTAGGGACGCATATTTTGCACTCGTCGCTAGGATCGTTGTTTTTGAAATCAAGGGAGTGCAAGATACGGCGATATAAAGGTTGTTTTATATGCAAAATTCGGGAAATTTTTCTGGTGTATCGATTACATTTTTGTGCATTTGTGTATACCATGGGCACTCGATGGTTTTGGTCGTTTCGGCCAGCTTGAGTGGTTGTCGCGAAAGCGCATCTGCGACCGTATTCTCGGAGCCTTTTCTATATTTGATATCAAAATTCCATTGCCCGAGTTCTAAGGCCCACCGAGCTAATCTACTGGAAGTATTGTCTATTTTGTGGAGCCATTTGAGAGATTGGTGGTCAGTTATGACTCTAAAACGGCAGCCGTCTAGGTAATCCCTCATTTTCCATATACCCCATCTAACTGCGAGGCATTCAAGTTCCGTAATCGAGTAGTTTTTTTCCGCTTTGTTTAGTGTGTGGCTAGCGTACACGATGACTCTTTCATCTTCGCCCTCTCCTTGGGTTAGAACTGCACCTAAACCTTCTTTACTCGCGTCTGTTTGTAGTACGAATTTTTCAGTCCAATCTGGACAAGCTAGTATCGGGGCTTCTGTGAGTTTCGCGCGTAAAATTTCGAAGGCGTTTTGTTGTTCATGGCCCCATAGCCATTTTTGCTTCTTTTTGAAAAGTATAGTTAAATATGCGGCTATGCGCGAAAACGATGAACTTCTTTTATGTTTTTTGCTGGTTCGAATCTTGTAATCGCGGCTATTTTGTCGCTGTTGGTTCACAGTCCGTTTTGGTCGATTACATGTCCAAGATATTTTAAACGGCGGCGTACAAAGTGGCATTTTTCGGGGTTTGGTTTAAGTTTCGCTGCTCGTAATCTTTGGAAAACGTCGTGTAGCCCCGAGATATGTTTCTCGAGGGTAAGCGAAGCGATTACTATGTCGTCGAGGTATACGAAAGCGTGCGGGGCTAATTCTGGTGGGATCACGTTGTCTAGCAATCATTGGAAAGTTGAAGTTGTCGCGTGTAATCCGAAAGGTAAAACCGTGAATTCGAACAGCCCGCGGCCCGGTAAGGTAAACGCAGTGATCCCGCAGCTGTTTTTTAAGTCGATTGTCGAAAGGAAATGCGCTCCTCTAAGTTTATCGAGTGTGGAATTAACCTGTGGCAGTGGATACGCGTCTTTATCTGTAATTTCGTTGATTTTATAAAAGTCTACGCAAAAACGCGGTTTTCCGTCATTTTTTTTACTATTACGATCGGGAAGCTCCAAGGACTAGACGAAGGGCGAATAACCCCTTCTTCAAGCATCTTAGAAGCTTCTTCATTATGATTTGTTGCATAGCCGGACTCCGGGGACGATATCGTTGCTTAATGGGACTTATTCCAGGTTTTAATTTGATTTTAAACGTGGCGAGATGGGTGGGCCCTTTAATTTCGTTAAACAGCGCCATTTCGTTTTTTAAAAATTTATCGACGTCTGCATCTGTTTCTCGGTTAGTGTTGATAATCCGTCGGCCGTTTCGACTTTTCTCGGCTCTGAGCAGCAGCAAGGGGAGTTTAATTGCAAAATTGTTCTCCGTTGATATATAACCGTGCATTTAAACGAGTCAACACGTCCATGCCTAGCAAAAAATGATGGCTCAGATTTTCCATTATATAGAATGCGCTTTTCGTTTTATTTTTTCGTGTTTTAAATTCGCCGGTGATTTGTGTGTTACCCGCGGTGGTCGAGCCGTCGGCCATGGCGACTGCTTGATTAATTGGCGTTTTTATCCACCCGTTTTTCATACAGAAATCGGCGGTACGAGGATTAATGTACGAGCATACGGACGTACGCAGCCGCCGCCGCCGCCACTGGTGTCTGGGTAAAAATTTAATTTAAATAATCTAGAATTATCATTGGAACACTCAGTTAGTAAGATGGATACGCGATGGAAACACTCTTTTACGTATATCGTGAGTGGTCCAACGGGTTGTGGAAAAACCGTTTTTGTTAAACGATTTCTTGCCGCGCTTTCAAGTAATTATGACTGCAAGTTTGACAGAATATTATTTTACTACGCTGAGTGGCAGGAGGCTTATAGAACTGAACTTTTACTGCCCCGTTATTATACAAATAATCCAATAGAATTTCGTGAAGGTATGCCTCAGGCATTCAACTATTCTAACGATAATGAGAAGAAAAAATTAATAGTAATCGACGACTTGATGCATGAATCGTCAAACAATACTATACTTGATTTATTTACAAAGGGTAGTCATCATAAAAATATCAGTGTTATATTCATTACGCAAAATCTTTTTCACAAAGGCAACAACCAATACGATATATCATTGAATGCAAATTATATTGTTATTTTTAAAAATCCTCGCGATCGTGCTCAGATACAGTATCTGGCTCGTCAGATCTATCCAGAGGATCCAAAATTCTTACAGGAAGCTTATCTTGACAGTACAGCCATGGCTCACGGTTATCTTTTATTGGATATAAAACAGAATACAAAGGACGAATTTCGTTTTCGAACAGCTATTTTTCCCTACGATAAAACCCACTATGTCTATATACCAAAATATCATTCAAAATTTCGTTAAAATAACCGTGTACTCGGTAAATATAGGCCAGTGCAAGAGTAACTATGGCTGTGAAAACATCGTTGAGGAGCCACCGAGACTGTGTACCACGTCGTTTTACGAAAAAGTGTGATGCTATTTTAAATGCTCTTTGTCACGCGGATGGCCAGCAGCGTTTAGCATTGATTCGCTCAGCCGATAAAAGCCTAATTCGTTATATTTTCTAGTGCGCTCTTAACGTTTAACAAGGTGTTGTCAAGTTGAAAAATTCTCAAAAATCGCGATTGAAAAAGTATAAAAAAATTTTGCGCAAGCTCGTAACTAAAAAGAATAAAGCAGCAGCAGCAGGGTGGCGTAGTAAGAAACGTACTCTTATTCATGGGGGCGGAGGTTTTCTGCCACTATTATTAGCACCTATTATATTTGAGGAACATTATTTTCAAAAATATTTGCACCTACCCAGTCGGAGTGACAAAAGCATGGAGCACGCGCGTAAAATGATCATTGTGCCTAAGGATGCTCATCAGCAGGGTGCTTTTCAGTATTCGACTGCTATTAATCATCATCACCAGCAGCGAGAAAACATTTGCAATGATCAGAAAGTTTTAGATATCGAACATAGTGTACAAACGAATGATGATACTCTTTCACGACTCGATACTGAAATGCATGATATTTTACACTCTAAGAGCGAGGAAAGAGAAAAGGTTCAGAAATATCTACAGATTTTACGTAGATATCTTCATTTTAAAAAAAGTAGAACGCGAAGATGGTATAAACGAATTGGAGCAGGAAATTGAGGAGGCCACATTAACACCAATTTCCGAAGAGACAATACTCGATACTGTACCCAAAACATATAAGAGAAAAGGAATTTTATTGTTGAAACACTGGAAAACTGTAGATACTCACCGTTTGAAATGGGATAATTCAGGAACTGCAACACTGGATGGCAAAGTAATACCACATTCAAATATTGTAGAACTTGTGAACGATATCCTAAGAAATAAAAAAAGTAATGTAGAAGTGACGGGTAGAGCCGAAATTGCTAAATTCATTGCAGGGACCGAAACACCGATGAACTTGGTCGTTAGTGAAATAGTGCTAAAACTCATACAAGGATTAAGACCAATTGAACGACGGGCCGCAAACAGAAAACGCTCAACAAATATAAGTAATTTGGGTGAAGCATTACACACATCGCTGCCGCCGCAGAGAGCTCGACGCAAGGGGGTAAATTATACGCAAACAAAGTGGTTGAAGTTAACCAATTATTAGGTGTACAACTTTGCTTCCGCCGTTTTTCGATAGATGGCTGCAGCGGTAAGTGCCGGTTGAAATAGGCAGGTCAAAAATTTCATACAGTAAGCTTGGACATCTGTCAACATAACGATAGCAGCACATAAGTGAATTTGTGTTTGCATCAAAAGTGTATTCTCGATCGAAGATGTCAGTTTTCGAGCCAAATTCTCGTCATTTGCGGGAAG
>UELV01181545.1:2085-12486 GCA_900490015.1 Megastigmus stigmatizans
GTTGATGTTCCTCCTTTTATGTACCCCCTTTTATGGTAATATATATATATATATATATATATAATATTTAATTTTTCCTACAATAAGCTGTTAACTAAATATTAAAAACTGTTTGTACAAAAGAGTTTATGTCCAATTATAAATAAATAAATAAATTAATAACTGATGTTCTATAAATTAAAAAAATATATATATATGGGTCAAAAAAATACTTTTTTAAAAAACTGTGCGCACGGGGTCCGGGGATCGGGCTGAAATTTTGAGGACTTATTGGGTATTATAAAAAAATAATCTGTACAAAATTTCAGCCCTCTATATGCCCTAGAAGCGGAGATATACACATTCAAAGGTCAGAAAAAGATCTATTTATTTTTAAAATGCAACTGCTATTAGAGAATTGGAATTTGAGAACAAGTTGCAAGCAATTGATTCTTGCCTTCTACATTGTAACTCACCCCATTTGAGCAATATGGACAATCTTCAAATTGATGCAATAGGTTGTAACGGTGCAGGATTTAGGAAAATCGCGATAAAAGTACGCGGACGCGGGGCTAGAACCCACGACCTCAGGATCCAAAGGCGCGCTCCTTAACACTGAGCCAACGCCGCACTGGCCTCGACTCAGCTACAGATCCTAGCGACTACTTCATGTCGGTATCACAGGGATCTACCATTCGCCGACTAGCTTCTTAAATCCGCGGCCGTTATACCCCCCACCCAAAAAATGACTTATCGTCCTGCGACGAGCGTCCCTCAACTACCGCAACCCGGCAAGCCTCGGTGCTTTCGCGCAGAGGGTTACAGGCGTGTACCAGGTCACACCGCCGAACGCTCTCGCCGCCGCCGCTGCTATCGCGGATATAAAAGGCTACACACGCGGTCGGAGAGCAGAGTCAGTCCGGTGCTCCGATTCAGTCGACTTCTCTCTATCCTGGTGCTCCAGGTAGCGAGTGGCCTCCTGACCGGTGCCCCGGGGTGTCCCCGCTGTAGGCTCGGTACTCCGAACTACAGCGCAATCAGTCCTCGCGGCTTGACTATCGGCGCCCCGGTGTCAAGTCTCCAGGGCTTCCCCCTTCCCCCACCGCGACGCATCCGCGCCGCCGCGACACCGTCGTCCGGCAGTAGCTAACGAATACCTGGTGCCCCAGGATTCTCTAGCTTCGCCATCCTGTGCCCCTCCACAACGGCGCTCCGTTGTGGAAGGACAAGGCCGACCCCGATCACACACCTACCCAATCCGCGTTCCGTGCCGTCTAGTCGCGCCATCTAACGGTGCCCCGTTGATTGCGCGACACAGCGGCTACTGCCTCGTATACCGACAGCGCTCCGTCGTAAATGAGACAGTCGTTTAGCTTCACCGTAGTTTTGTAATCTTGTTTATCCGTAGACACATTGGGGAAGATTTAAATGTAACCCCGTACATACACACACACGTTCACATACCGACACTAGATGTATAGCCGTAATTGTATCTCAGTAGAGCGCTCTTGTTTGTTTCAGGTCACGAACCCCACCGGAGCCGATTCTTAGCTCTGCTATCTTTTTGTATTTAGTTTGTAAGGCCAATTTAATAAACATAGTTATTAAAGAAATGCCTGTGTTCGCCCTGACTCATTCGGATCATTGGTCCTTCGAGCCGGATCTAAAGAGAGAGATTTGTATTTGCGAGGCTTTGTCCACCATTTCTGTGTTACAGGCCCCCCCCTCGAGCCAAATACAGTCACCGCTGAAACGACCTCGCCATGGCTTCGGTCGAGAGGCAGACGGCTCTGGGAACCCTCATCGGCAACTTCGTCAGCAATACCCAGAAGGAAGGACGTGCCAACTACACGGGAGGGTTCCTCCGTGGACGCAAAGAGCTATTGGTTAAATACTGGCAGCAATTTCAGAAGGCACACACAGAACTCAGTAGCCAGGCTGACCTTCAAGAGGAAGATTACTTCACTAAAGACGTCTACTCGTCTGTGGAGTTGCAGTACACTCGGGCTCTAGGTTATATCTATGCTGTAGAAGGCGATTTACCAACGGCGGCAGTCCCTCCAACAACGATCAGGCGGGACGATCGGGAGGTCTCGATTCAGTTGTCCAAGATCCAATTGCCCACATTCAACGGAAAAATCGAAGAATGGGAGGCCTACCGCGATATTTTCCGTTTCATGATTCATCTAAACCCATCACTGTCTGCGGTTCAGAAGTTTCATTATTTAAAGACTTCAGTTCAGGATCCGGCAAGAAGCGCTCTCGACGGCCTACCAGTCACCGAGGCGAACTATCAGGTTGCCTGGAGTCTCTTTTTGCAGCGCTATGAAAACAAGCGACTACTGGTCCACCATCACATGGCCAGCTTGGCTCACATTACCCCACTGAAAGAAGAAGGCGCCCGGGGTCTCCAGGCTGTCTTGGATCGCGTCGTAAAGGCTCGAGAATCCTTGAAGGCCTTGGCACTTCCAGTCGAGAACTGGGGCGATTGGTTGGTCTTCTTTCTGGTCAGGAGTTTAGATCCGGTGACTCGAACGGACTGGGAAAAGGCAATCAGCGACAAGATCGAACTGCCAAGCTACGATGAGCTCCTTTCATTTATCGGTGGGCGTATTAGAGCGTTGCAATCATGGGACACTCCAGGACGCAGCACGCCAACAAAGGGTCCAACGAGGACGAACCCAGCCACTATTCCCGGGCGCTCGGTGCGCACCCTCGCGACAACAGCAGGAAAACTGTGCCCAATCTGCAAGGAATCTCACTGGGTTGATCAATGCCCAAGGCTATTATCCGCGACAGTAACTGAACGTGTCACCATGTTACGACGCAGTGGACTGTGCTTCGGGTGCCTGAAGCAAGGTCATCACCTCCATTCATGTCCCCAAAATCAGAACTGTCGTAAGTGTGATTTGAATCATCACACTCTGATCCACATGGACAAAGCAAAAAAAAGATCAGCCATACAACCGACCCAGGGCAAGGCTTGGAAAAAGCGTCGC
Organism: Megastigmus stigmatizans; assembly: GCA_900490015.1. Classification (NCBI taxonomy): domain Eukaryota; kingdom Metazoa; phylum Arthropoda; class Insecta; order Hymenoptera; family Megastigmidae; genus Megastigmus; species Megastigmus stigmatizans. Next base: position 5,064 of record UELV01181545.1, read on the forward strand.
TGTGCTCCATTAGGAGACTCAAATCTATCTGGTCCGCCCCAGCCAAGGTCAGAAGACTGACCAGTATTGTTGCCCACTGCCATTCTCACAGTGGAAGGCCCGACCGGACATTTGATCCCCACTCGGGCATTAATAGACGCCGCTTCAGAAGCCACCATCGTCGACTTGCGCCTAGTCCAAAGGGCAGGTCTCGTTACGGACGAAGTCAGCATCACCGTGCAGCATATTGGAGGTCGGCAGGCGGAATCGGTGTCAAAATCAACTCGGATCCGCATAATCCCAAGAACCTCGTCCCATGACATCATCGAGATTCCCGCTCTAGTCGTACGCCGCCTGCACATCAAAACACCACCTGTGGACATTCCCGCCGCTGAATGGAGTCACGTGAGGGAGCTTCCTCTCGCTGACCCCGACTTCGCTACTTCACGAGAAGTTGATGTGATACTTGGAGCTGATGTCTACGGTCGCCTCCTTCGAGATGGCGTCCGATCGGGCCCTCCAGGACACCCCGTCGCTCAGGAAACAACACTTGGATGGATCGTCACAGGTCCTGCTCCCAGGGCTTCGAATGCACCTTCTCGGACGCTGTCTACGCTACACTCAAGCCTTCTGGAGGCGAAGGACGTTAATGATGAGCTCCGGCGGTTTTGGGAGATTGAAGAGATAGGTTCTCCTTCACCAATGACCCCTGATGAGCAGGAATGCGAGCGAATCTTCATCGAACAGCATCGACGTCTGGAAGATGGCCGGTATAGTGTCTGTCTGCCTTGGAAGACAAGAGTCACAGCAGCACGTCTGGGCGATACCCTTACTACCGCCATCCGATCGTTACACGGCACCAATCGAAGGATGGACAATGATCCGAACTACAAGGCAGCATACACAAATTTCATGTTGGAATATGAACGCCACGGGCATATGAGCGTCAGCGATGGATCTCGTTCCATCGAGCCCTCACAATCCATCTGCTATTTGCCTCACCACGGGATTTGGCAGCACTCAGATAGAGGCCGCAAGCTTCGGGTCGTGTTTGACGCATCGAGACGAACAGGCGAGGGTCAAGCACTAAACGAACTCTTATTCCCTGGACCAGCACTTCAAAACGACCTAGTGACAGTTCTTCTCAGATGGTGCCTACATCGCGTCGTCTTCTGCGCGGACATTGAAATGATGTATCGTCAAATCAGAGTAAGTCCAGCTGATCCAGATCTTCAGAGGATTGTTTGGAAGCGATCACCAACCTCTACGATCGAACATTTTCGGCTCCTTACCGTGACCTATGGAATGTCCTGTGCGCCATATCTGGCGCTGCGCACTCTCAAGCAACTGGCGACAGATGAAAGCCATCGGTATCCAGAAGCGTGCCAAGTCCTTCTCCGAGAAAGCTATGTTGATGACATCCTCTCTGGCGCACCGAACCTTGATTCCGCATTGAGGCTGCAGGACCAACTCATCAAGCTTCTGAGATCCGGAGGCTTCCATTTGCGTAAGTGGGGGTCCAATCACGCCCGCCTGGTCGAAGCAATCCCTGAACAAGATCGTCTACGCCCGCCATGGCGAGAGTTCGGCAGTGCCGATCCAGTCAGAACTCTTGGCGTCTCATGGGATCCCGCAGCTGACGAATTTCGATTCCGCGTTCCGAAGATTCGAGATCACACTCTGATTACCAAGCGTCAAATTCTGGCTGACATCGCCCGTCTGTTCGATCCCGTCGGATGGCTCAGTCCAGTAACGGTGGTAGCCAAGATTTTATTGCAAGATTTATGGAAGGCTCAATTGCATTGGGACGAAAAACTGCCCGAGCCATTGGCGGCTCGTTGGACGACATTCATCACTGGACTACCCCACATTCACCAATTGAGCTTGGCCCGGTGGCTTGGCACGAATCCGGCGAGCTCCGTCGTGATCCATGGATTGTCTATCTATGTCGCGTCTATAGGCACCTCCAGGCTCTTGATCGAGAAAACCAAGGTCGCTCCAGTCAAGACCATAACAATCCCACGCCTGGAATTATGCGCAGCCGTACTGCTCGCACGGCTACTCCATAAGGAGATCGAAGAGATTAACGCCTACCCGCTTAACGTCCACGCGTGGACCGATTCCCAGGTAGTGCTTGCTTGGATACGCTCAGACCCATCGCGCTGGACAGTGTTTGTAGCAAATCGAGTGTCGGACATTCATCGCTCATTACCACAGCTGACATGGCGTCATGTTCCATCGAGCGAAAACCCCGCTGATCTAGCATCACGAGGAACCACTCCCGCCGATCTAACCAAGTCTGCTCTTTGGTGGTGGGGACCGCCGTGGGTGCGGCACCCAGCAGAGCGTTGGCCTCAGGCGCGAACGACAGATCTCACAGGTGACACGTCAGAGGATGCTATCAACTCCGAATCTCACCCACCGACTGCACGAACTACGTGTTGTACCACTACGTTGGGGTCGGCGGTGGATAACTTTATCGACCACTTCTCATCTCTTCTCAGATTAGAAAGGGTGATCGCATTGTGCCTACGCATATCCCCCAAGCATCGAGTACAAGGCCGGGCGATGAGTGACCCCTTAACGGCTCAAGAACTCACAGTCGCCTTCGAGCGCTGCGTCCTCCTCACACAACAGCAGGCCTTTCAACACGAGATCACGGCCCTGCGATCGGGACAAGAGGTCTCCAAGCGAAGTCCTCTTCGGAGCCTCACCCCATTCCTCGATGATCACGGTCTCCTCAGAGTCGGCGGACGCCTCCAAGGGTCACAACTCCCATTTCGCGAACGGCACCCAGTCATTATGCCGAAGAGCTGTCGTCTGGCAGAATTGATCATAAGATGGGCGCATCTGTCCTGTCTGCACGGGGGACACTCATTGACGTATTCACAAGTTGTGCGGAAAGCATGGATTATCGGAGGACGAGTCATGACTCGGGCTTTTATTCATCGTTGTGTTCGATGTATTACAACAACAGCTCGGCCAGCAGTTCAACTCATCGGTGTCTTGCCACCTGAACGAGTCACTCCTGGCCGGCCGTTCTCTCGGTCCGGATTGGATTATGCCGGTCCCTTTTTGATCAAAGCATCCAAGGCCAGAGGTGTGCGGTCTTCAAAGGGTTATATCGCCATCTTTGTGTGCTTGTGCACTAAGGCAGTACAGATTGAGCTGGTTGGTGACTTGACGACCGAGAGTTTTCTGGCAGCCTTGCGGCGTTTCGCCGGCAGGCGGGGCTTGCCTGGAGAGCTGTGGAGCGACAATGCGACCACCTTCCATGGCGCTGTCTCAAGGTTGCGGGACATGTTCCGAGAGGCTCACCTTAACTGGCCTCGGATCACTGAAGAGCTGGCTGGCGAAGGTACTGCATGGAAATTCATTCCCCCCGCAGCCCCTCATTTCGGCGGTCTGTGGGAGACAGCTGTGAAATCCGCAAAGTCACATCTGAAGCGTGTCACCGGCTCGCAACTGCTTACCTATGAAGAGTTCAACACATTCTTGGTCCAAGTTGAACGAGCGATGAATTCACGCCCACTGACTCCGTTATCAGTACACCCGGAAGATCGCGACGCTCTAACTCCAGGACACTTTCTAGTCGGGTCCGCAATTACATCGATCCCAGAGAGAGAGTCGAACAGAGTCAGCCCTCCAATCAGCTTCAGCATTGGAGCCTGGTGCAAAATTTGTACAATCATTTTTGGACACGTTGGTCAAGGGAATACTTGAACATCCTTCAACAGCGGCATAAGTGGGCTCGACGAACAACCAATTTGCAACCTCACGATCTCGTTCTGGTCTTGGATCCGACACTGATGCGACGGAATCACTGGCCCTTGGGACGAGTAGTGGCCGTGTATCCAGGGCCGGACGGTCTGGTACGCACCGCAGACATTTGCACTCAGTCAGGCACGTTGTCCTGGTGCCAGTCTCAGGTCCGCCTGAGGCACAGGACCCAAGTCGTCATGGCGGGCGGTGTCAGTAACATGTAATTTCGTCCAAGACGAGGCGGGCGGAATGTTTGCACTCAACGGGTTATGGACGCTTCTTGTTGGGCGCGGAAGTAGTTCGTCGAAGCGCCACTGTGAGCGCGACATTCCCCCTCTCTTGACCAGTGGCACTATCGCGCGTGGTTGGACGCTCGCTCTCTCGGCTGATGGCCGCCGTCGACTCAGGACACATCGGAGAGCTACGCATCGGAGAACTACGCATCGGAGAGCCGCACACAGGAGAGCTGCTTGTTGGGATCCAGCGGTCCGCTTCTTTCTTCGTTTACTTCAAACTGGTTCCGTATTCTTGGATTGTGTTTATTTGTATCTATTATTGTGTAAGTTTAAGATGGAAGAAATAAATTTTGGTTTTCAACATTCATGGGAACGCTTCTTCTTGATCTCTCCTCCGACTCCCTTGGTCAGTGGACCAACACACATTAAGTCTGTATAATGGGAATCGTTTATAACACATGCAAAGGGTATATAAACAGATATACATAGTATCCGACCATCAGTAATCATCGACGAGTCAAAGCGTTAACACGGCAGAACGTTCAATTTCTCAAAAGCCTAGGCTTAAAAATCGCCCCTGGTGGAAAATTACGTGTATAATCTTTTGCTTTCTGCAACGAAATAAAAGAAATTCTAAACATACAGTCCGGTGTAACATTCGATGAGTCAGTGGCTCACTACGAAGTTCCTGCTCATCAACCATATACTTCATCAAACTTCAACAATAGCGATGAAATACGTGTATCAATTGAACATCAAGATTTAAATCTTTTACCCTCACGTAGTTCTATACATGTGGTAGGAAGACTAACCAAAGCAGATGGAACTGCAGTGCAGAATACAAAATTAGTTAATAATGGTGTTTGTCATCTTTTCGAGGAAATCCGCTACGAGATAAACGCAATAGAAATCGATAGATGTAAAAACGTTGGTTTGACTTGCGTTATGAAAGGTTGGATATCGCTCAATCCAAATCAGAGTATGATTATTGAGAACGCGGGTTGGATCGATGTGGCAGAAACACAGCAAATAACCAACGATGCTGGTTATTTTGATGTTTCGTACCTCTCAATATTATTCTCGGTTTTGCTGAAGACTATCGTAAAATCATCGTTGATGTAAAGCATGAGCTTATTCTCACAAGATCTAGACACGATCTCAATGTAGTCTTACAAACTGCAACTCGAGTTGCAGATCAAGAAGTTTTTGAAGAATTCAAAATCGATCTTTTGAAAATCGAGTGGCTCATGCCCTACGTACAGCTCTCTAATGAGTACAGGATTCGACAGCTTCGTCGTATTGAAAAAAATAAACCAATTACGATGAGTTTTCGGTCGTGGGAGTTGTACGAATATCCCGTACTACCGACTTCTTCTAGACATGTATGGATTGTGAAAACTACTAATCAGCTAGAAAAACCTCGATTTGTCATACTAGGATTTCAGACAAATCGAAAGAGGATGAGAACAGTCAATGCTAATCAGTTCGATCACTGCAACATCAGCAACTTAAAACTATTTCTCAATTCGCAATATTATCCGTATGGAAACATGAATTTAGATGTTGCGAAGAATCAATATGCAATTCTGTACGACATGTACGTCAAATTCCAACACGTATACTATGGAAAAGATGCTGAGCCAATGCTTAAAAAATCCGATTACATCAACCGCGTTCCGATCATCGTTATCGATTTCTCGAAACGAATAGATTCACTGAAAAACGCTCCCGTAGACGTACGTCTCGAATTCTATGCTAAGCAGAATTTTCCTGCTGGTACCACCGCTTACTGCTTAATTATATACGATCAGATTGTCGAGTACAACGCCATAAGTGGCGATGTCAAGATACTCATCTAAAGTGGGGGGCAGGTGATATAAGAAAGCGCCAAAGCGAAGCGGAGCTCATTCTTGCTCGAAATGGAGTACACAGTGGATATGCAAGGATTCAAGAAGTCGGGTCAAGACTTCGTCTTGAAAGAGTTGGCTGTAATTCCAATCCACGACCATGCCGATCCTATAGTGCTTCTCTCCAAAGCGCCATTTCCTTGGAAAAAAATTATCCAACAAGTACAGATGTGAAAATCTCTGGCTTGAACTTTATTATCACGGTTTGTCCTGGGATTCCGGCGATCACGAATACACTGAAATTGGAAAGATACTTCAAGAAGCTCTACAGGATGTGACAAGCTTCTACGTGATCGGTAAGACAAAGAACTGGTTGGAGCGTTTCAATTTCAAAGTATCTGCTAATGAAACTTTTCTACTCTCTCTGTTCTGAAATGGAGTGGGAAGACATCCATTCGGATTAAGTATAAAACAGCCTCATCAACTGATCACCATCGGCCAATGCAATTCAGACTACACACCTCTTGGCGAAAAAAGAAGAGATAAATTCATTATGGAGAAAACCGCAAGTTTTCAATTAATACGTACTCATTACCCGAGAAGAAAGATTAGAAAGGCTCTAAGAAGTAGCAGGATCTTGGCCGATTCTCATTCAGCATTGGATTCATGCAAGAAGACTTGCCGATACGAATGCAGGTCTGGACGCCATGAAACGTTGGATGCTTGAGCGAAAAGTTGAAGACGAATCCATAGCGTTAATGTACAATTGATTGCAAAATATCAAGTATGCAAAATGTACAATTGAAACTCACATAATGCTGTAATACTATTCGGAGCTCTCGTATTCATCTTAACATTTTGAATTTGGCGGCCAGAGTAGTACGGCGCTCTACCGCTAGGCGGGGAATCCCCACGGCGCTAAACACGTAGTAAGAAAAGCGTTGCTCAGAGGATATAGGGAGGTGCGATTCGAAACGTGGATCGAGGTGAACTTTGCAGCTCGTATCCTCGAATGCTCCTCGGAGAAGTCTCGGATGTGTCGACCTGCTTTTTGCTCTTGGAGTTCACCCTACGAGAAATGAAAGGGGTGTAAAAAGCCTTATTCCTTTTCTTCTATGTGGTCGCAGCAAGGTGCTCCTCCCGTGTGTACATCTGGCTCACTCAGAGCAAAAATACATTTAAAAAAAATATTCAGCGCCACTTCTGGCTCAGCGCAGACGGCAGCCGGAAGCGGGCAGCGGGAAGTGGCTGCAAAATAATGGACCGCTCGGCAGCGCGCCGTTTCTGGCTCACTGCTTCTTACAGCTCAGCGGAGGGAAGACGCTTCTGGCTCATCCGCAGCAGGGCGAGCCAGAAACCCTAGATCGGTTCTGGCTCACTGTCTCTTCTAGTTCAGCGGGGGAGGGGAGAGAGAGATAGCGCTTCTTACTCATCTGCAACACGGTGAGCTAGTAACACTATGCCGGTTCTGGCGCACTGTCTCTTCTAGCTCTGCGGTGAAGGAGAAGAGAGAGATAGTGCAACACGGTGAGCCAGAAACACTAGGCCGGTTCTGGCTTACGGTCTATTCTAGCTCTGCGGGGGAGGGGGGGGGGGAAG
>UELV01181552.1:0-10305 GCA_900490015.1 Megastigmus stigmatizans
TATATATATATATATACACGGGAGTCGAAACTCCAAAGTGAGATGCACTTTATTTATTGCACTCGAGTGCCGCTGTTCGGTACCGTTGTCAAGATCAACGACTATGTGCAGATCGCGTGCTTTTCCTTTTTTTTGGCTCTTTCCGTGTGCACGCACTTGGTTTCTCATTCTAATTTAATACTGTTTATATATCGTAGTTGCTATGCGGAATAGAACGTTTTTGTCTTTTATTTCTAATCGATAGATTAATTGTGCATTTTGTAAAGTCGAATTTTGTATATAGGGTGTTGAATGAAATACTTTTGCAGATGAGTTTTTCAATTGGATGGAATTAATTAATTTACGTGGAATAGTTCATTGTGTAATTGCCAACAAGTATTCAAATGCAAATTGGTGCAACTACGTTTCGTGCGTTTAACTTAAGTCTCTTTATTCCATTAAAATAAGTTAGATCTATTTAAAATGGGACGAAAAGAAAATTTACTGGATTTAAAAAATATTTTAGGTATTTGAAGAAGCATATACGTATACGTCTTTCTGAAACTCGAGTACCTCGAGTAATATTATTCGTTAGTTATACATTCTTTGCAAAAACGTACACTTGAAATGTTTTATTATTTTCTAATGTCTATAGTGCATATTTTATATAGAATATAGAAAATTGAGAATTTCAAAACTTGAATTTATTCACGCGGAATATAAGAAAGATTTAAAGACACTCTCAGAAAATGACAAATAATGTCACAAAGAAGGACATTGTAAATGCACATAATACGATAATGCGTTTGCCAACAGCCGAGATACATTGTCGCGAAGGGAAATCAATTGTTAACCGCACAGGAAGTTCTGAAATAGAGGTAATTTATCGAAATAATAGATGAAAATTTATATAACCCCTACGCAGGATCAACGATTTGATTATGTAAAATTGCGTGAATGATGTAATAATAGCTTTAAAATAAAGAAAATTCCAATCTTATGAAAATCACTATACTTACCTATCTCATTTTGACATAACGATTTCAACTATTATAATGTATAAAATTCAATATTTGAAAAATAATTAAATCATCACTCGTTGCTAGAACTCAACTTTTCACGAGGTGAAATGCAGGTCAAAGATTGACGAATACATGCAAATTGATAAACCAATTGCAATTGTATGAATCTTCATCTTTTACTTATAGTTATTCACAAAATTCTATACGTAACTAAATAACAAAACAAAAAAATACAAATGTACATAAGACTTGTAATGAATAACCGTCAGACCGAAGTAAACTCGTTCCATCACCTCTCAACAAAAGAACGATTCATAAGGACTAAATACACAAGTTGGGTGACGAAAAACAAAGTAAAAAAAAGAATCCCGCGAAAAGCCACTTAAAAAACAGGCGAAAAGTGCTGAACAGACGATAGGGTCGCATCGCGCACGTAAAGCTCTTACGCACACAAGTGTATATGCATATATGTAAGTCTGCACGCTCGTTTGCTATTTATATATATACGCGGCAGGTGACAGAGAGCGACGGAGGCGAGGCTACTTGACGACCGGCGGCGGCGCGGCGCTACACTCGAGGCTCCACCAAGCGGAAGCGCACGAGAGAGCGATTACTCAACGCGCTCGCGCAGACTGTGCAGTACTGCACTACCCGCTCCCTCTCTCTCTCTCTCTCTCTCTCTCTTTCTCTCTCTCTCTGCACTTGCACCTATACTGACTATACGCATATATATATACACCGACATAGAGAGAGAGAGAGAGAGAGAGAGAGAGAGAGAGAGAGAGAGAGAGAGAGAGAGAGAGACAGAGAGACCGAGTGTCTAAGAACTGTTTCTGCACGACATTAACATGCGAATGCCGTATATACCTATCTTTTTTTTCCTCCCTTTATGCACATCACCGAGTGCCACCGCGCTGCTGTCGTTTGTTTTATGTTTATCGTTCCGACGCGTTGCTCCTGTACACAGGATATGCGCGGCGAAATCGAAATCGACTCTGTGTCATCTACGCAGTTGGGGGCTTTAGTATAGTAGTCGTCATTGATATAGGAGGAAGTGATTTTTGATGGCTCCAACTAAAATCCCTGGGATTTTGATATTGCAGAAGGTGTATGGGCTTGGCGTTGACACAAATAAATAAATCATCTTTATATGGATTTTCGAATGCTCCTGTTTTTGCGTATCGGGATAATAAAGTTTTTTTTTCATTAGTTTTAAAAGCAAAATCGGTATAGCTAAGGATTGAATATTTATGTTATTTTTCTAGGTCAATCCGCAGGCTTGTTTCCTCTGCACATAGTAACTCGAACGCGTCTAAATGATAGAGGATTACTTGAATATTCTAGGAGGATCGTTAGAATATTAATTAGATTCTCGCAAAAGATTTCATTTCCATGTTTCATACGCGAGAGACTCTGTTGATATAAATTTTCCATCATACTTATCAAATATACAATACTCAGAAGGAAAACCGGTTTTAACATGTATGTAATATTACTGACATATAATTACTAACATTTATTCTCGTGTAAAGTTTCAATGATCGAATAAAATTTAATTATCCAGAAGATTACTCCCTCTCGCATCCTCGAAGCATCGAAGCTATTCGTACAAGTACGTACATAAACCTTGGAAACACATTTTCCCCATGTATGTAAATTTAGCGTGTCGATAAAAACCGTCGGCGCACTTTCCGATGTACCTGCACCCATACAACTCAATTCATTCCAGCTTAGCGCGGCCCTTATTTAATGGACCTCGTAGATATGCACCCGCGAGCGAAATAATATTTCCCCGCGAAAAAGATGATGATGATGGCGAGAGGGCGAATGGTATATAAACGATATTCAGATTTTTATCGCGTTTTGCACTCAAGAAAATTGACAATGATAAATAGAAGAAAAAAAAAGAGAGAGAGAGAAACAGATACTATAATAGTATTATAGGAGAGAAAAATGGTTTATATTCTCGTCCATTCCTAGCCGCATTTTCGGCACTCGTAAACATCTAAGAGCCGTTGCGCTGCTGCGTATATATATATATTAGAGAAGCGAGAGCGGCGGCTCTCCATCAAGCGAAATGACAGGGGAGAAAAATGAGCCGCGCACTCGTATTTACGATGCGCACGTAACGTAAAATTACGCGTGTACACGAGCAATGCGATGCGAAACGCGTTTTTTTTTACCCCCGTCCTCTTTCGCTTTGTGGTATATCTACTGTGTGTGGAGTCCGTGGGGACATGTCGGGGGACTTTCTCGCGCTATGAGCTTCAGCGATTTCGTTCTCGATGGCGAGATTGAACCTGCGGAATATACACGCGACTGATTATTCCTGCAATGCCAAGACTTATATGGGATAATATACAGGGGACATGTTTTCTTTTATTTTGCTTCGGTGCTCTTTGTAATGAATTTATGGATTGTCAGTTTCGATTGACAACGCGCGCCGATTATACAAAAGTGGGATAATTGTCGGAAAATTGTCATTTCACGAATAGTTACTATACTTTTGTACTTTACTATAGAAGTAATAATGAAACTTTTAATTTATAATTTTTGATTTGCACTTTGAATATTGAATAATAGTTGATCTCATTATTGTCGTAGCATAAAATGATTATTTCTTTTTCTCGATTGTTTTTAAAGAAGTGCACGAATAATTTTTATTATTCCTATTTACTACCTTGATAAATGCTTTTAAAGTCCAAAATAAAAACCAATTTTGTTCAACTCAGTAAAGCATACATAATAATGCTATTTAAATAACTAAGCAAATCATTACTTCTTTAATGTTAACAACTATGGAGTAGAGTAACGTTAAATAGGAATAAAACAGTGCTGATAAAATTCACTCTACGTACACACCTATACCCCGGAAAAGTAATTAAAAGAAAAAAAAGAATCAGTAGTCGACCCAATCGAATTTCAAACCCGCAAAGTCAACACGCCCTAAAAATGTACATGTATATATATCGCAGAACAGCACCGTAGACCATCGTCGTGCGTCCACAAAACGTGATTTTCGCCGTCTAGGCCAAAAGAGCAGCGGCGGATTTTTTCCTCTATCGCATCACGTCCTCTCCGCACCTGCACCGACCCCCGAGCAACGAATTCTCCACATCCTATACGTTCCATCACAGGCCATCGTAACCCAATTCTTCACCCTCCGTCGCATTATACTCTTTCGGCGATATCGTCCATCGCTCTAGCGCGACGCTTTTCCCTCCCTCGCGCGTAAATTCCACATTAGCGCAATGCTTCCTTTTGGGCGAAAATTAAATGGCCGAAATTAAGTGCTGCCTTATATAAGAGGCGAAATACACACATACACACACATCCACAGTGTAGTCCTCGAGAGTAAGGCCCCTCTGCGGTGCGTATATAATTCGAGAACTGCTGCTGGAACAATGGGCGGCGAAAGAGAGAGAGAGAGAGACACTGTGGGCTTTAAGGAGAGAGTCGGAAGTGCACGGAATTTAGGAAGTTAGCTCTTCTTCCTTCCTCTCTCTGTAAGAGTATGAGTATGTGTGTGTGTGTGTGTGTGTGTGTGTGTGTGTGGGTGAGGTAGTCGGCTTTTTATGCGCTCGCAGTTGCGACAGATTATCATTTGTAAATGTGCTTTCGTACAGTGCAGCCCTTGCCCGTGTTCTCGAGACAGTTTTCTCGGAGGGAAATAAATTGCGTGTCGAGGCTGCGAGAGAGAGAGAGAGAGAGAGAGAGAGAGAGAGAGAGAGAGAAAGAGAGAGTGTATACGTGTGCAGTGACACGTCTTATATAGCTGCACCGAACTGTATTACGGATTAAAAAGATTCGTATCCTTTTAGGAATACGCGGACTTGCGATGTGATCTATTGCGCTATAACTCGATATATCGCCCTTCCTAAAAATTTCTTCATTGCGTGTTGGTCTTTCTTGAACTGCGATATAGGAATGAAGTATATTTCCATCAAAAAGACATAAATTACGCTCTCTTATTCTAAAAAATAAACTTATTGTTTATTTTCGTTTATACAGAGATAAATTTGAAAATGATAAACTAATCGTAAACATCAATGGAAAATATATAAAGTTTGAGAAAAACTGACGCTTAAGTCATAGAAAGCCAAATATGTTCGCTATATGCAACGTTAAATTTCTCAGGCGACAGTTGAAACTGCGGTACACCACCTGCAGCTGTACCGATTTGAGCTTGTCATCGCGCACCAGCAATAAGACATTAACTCTCGCGCCTGATATATATATATATATATATATATATATATATACGTGTGTATATACACCAGGGTTGATTGGCATCGCGCGCGAATTTTGTGCGCCAACGCCTAATTAAGGCTGCGCCGCGAGGGAATTGGAAGACGATGGCTTTCGCGGGGTGCGCAAGACTTGTATTATATATATATATATCGCCCGACGAGTCTCCTGCTCGAGCGCTTAGGCTAACGCCTCCACCCCCGCATGCGAGGAATCCTATATGTATACAAATACAGAGAGAGAACTGAGAAGCGTAAGTCGAGAGCTTCTATACCTTTTGTTGTGCGTGCGATGGTAGCGGTGGAGTCGCGAATTGCCGAGGCGCCAGTCTCGTTTGCGAAGTCGACGGATATTCGAGTGTTCCCAACGCCGGGGATAAGAACAAATGCGGTGAACAGTTCGTGTATTCTTTATATCGCAATATCCGACGCAGCGAACGGAATATTAGAAGAAAGATTACGTTGTACACACTTTTGGTAAATGCGGTTGGAACTGTATATTAGCCAAATATTTTATTCATAAATTATTGTATGAATTATGATATCATTAAATTTACTTGAACAACAATCTATCATTAGCTGAATCCTAGAGCAGATATTTCAAAGCTTCTGCAAACGTCATATTCACAGAAGTTCCAAATCGTTTCGAGGTTATATCTGCCTCAGATTAGAAAACTTTATATGGAAATGGCATTCTCTGGCAGTGCTGAAATACCTACTCCAAACTTTGAATGCTTAATTATGTAGGCCATTGTCTATAATAAGTAATTGTAGTGATCATGCGCTCTCATCTTTTCATTCCATTCTATTATTTATTTATTTGAGAATCAGGATTAATGGAGCTTTGCGATATTTATCGCGGGAAATTTGAATTTGTAATTTGGGGTTTGACATTTCCTGAGCTCAAACACTATTTCCGTAGCTAAATCTGGAATGGCAGTTTCAATCGATGTAAATTATTCAATAATTTTAATATGCCCATATAATATGTCAAATTTCCATCTCAAAATATTTAAATCTCCAATTCCCTTATAAAAAAGTGATGAGCGGATGTTGTGAAGTTAAGATAGACGTCATGCGATTGGCTGATATTGTGCGCATGTTCTAACTAAAATTTAACTGAAAGTTCTAAATGTTAACCAAAATAATGCGAAGTCTCGAATATAAATAATCTACTATATCTCTTTAATAAAAATACTTCATAAATATGCAATTATATTATATTATTAATATGCAAAAATGTAAATTTATCCTTGGTTTCGTGACTGTCAAAATGCGTCAAATCTGTCGTACATGTTACATGTAGATTGTAGGTTAGTAGTACCCTTCATCCAACTCCTAAACCCTAAAATAACAAGAAACAATAGCTGCCAAAAAAATACCGTATACATGCTGGTATATTAATACACTCCGCTATCGCACAGACAACGTGCAGTAAAAGAAAATCAGACCTCGCGCGCAAAACAAGATACATATAGAAAAAGCTATACGACTGCTGCAAGTCGCTTAATTCAAGCAGCGGAACGATACGGAATATCCCAAAAGCGCTGGCGCGCGCGCGCATGCAGGTAATAAAGCGCCACCGCCACGCTCTTAATATTCTCATTTCTATCGATAAACCGCATTCCGTTTTACACACAAAAGTAAATAGGCAATAGAAGGGAGGCAAGAGATTTTATTTTTTGCTCCTCTCTCTTCCCCTCCGTTTCCGATAGCTCCCGTTACATTACAGATTCTCTCTCTCTCTCTCTGTCGCGCGCAATTTCACTCTTCTCTCTCTGTCTCTCGTTTTTTTATTATCTCCCGGTTGCGTGCCCCTTTATCGTATTTCCGTTCTCCCTTCGCGCGCGCGTCTCTCTCTCTCTCTCTCTCTCTCTTTGTACACTCGCTTCATATTCATCTCGCTCGCGGGCAGCGAGCCAAACGTGACTGCACTCCCACACGGCGTATGCGGAGCCCCGCGCGAGCGCGTGTGCCTCGAAAATATACACTCCTTAATTAGCATTGTTGCCGGTATAATCTCGGGAGCTTTCGCTTTTACACTCCGTGCCGCATTATTTGTCTATTTTCAATATTTGTGTGTGTGTGTATATGTGTGCAATAACTTTATCGAAAAGTTCGCGATATTCTTTGAATACTTATTTTTATGTGTGATCAGTTTGTATGATTGAAAATTTGTGTTCTCGCGTTGTGAAAGGGAAACGATCGCGAGGATATGCACTGAAATTTTACGCTCAATCTTAAATTGGCTTTTTGCATTCAAGCATGTTTGGGTAAAATATCAATAAAAGCTCGTAACTAGCTTAACATTTCGGTGTATATACTCCTACTGCGCACACGAAAACCGAATGCCATAAAACTTCTTAATTGTTGCCAATAGCTTTCCAAGTTATAGCCGTTTACCGAATAAGTTATAAAACCGTCGCACTGCCGAACGCGGCCATAAACTAATCCTCGTAAAAGCAAAACAATAATACGCTATCTTTTTTGGTAAAGCACCACACGCAAAGCTGAATTCTCCATAATAATTCGTAAAATGTTCCGAGCGATATTTTTAAAATGGCGAATTCGCCCGAGTATATGTGTTGGCTTATTGAAATGAATAATTGAATTTTACGAATGATGGTTTAAACGAGTTAATTGGATAAGCATCTATCGATAATGATTTGTGTACTGTGAGAAGAATTTATTTATATTCAAGACATTTGTTAATAATTAATTCAAATGAATTTTGATAAATGTGAATGAATATGGTACCGATGGTAAATAATACCGATGGATGTGTAAACGTTTTATATGTATAAAAAAATCTATACTCACAGACCGGGAGCAATATTCACACCAAGTAATTGAAAACTGGAATCTATGTGTATCAACTACGCAATATTTGTTTTAAAACATATGGCCCATATATGGTCGAAATTAAATATTGGAAAATTTGATGTGGGAACAAAATTAATTTTTCTTCAAAATATTAATGTTTACAAAGCTATGAGAAATTATAAATAATTTGACTACTGGAATGTATAGGCCATATACGGGCCACACGTTTGGAAATAAATGTAAGACAGCGGATCCACATATTGGTCATAGTTTTCCAATACTTTGTATAAATATTGCCCCAGCTTAGGTGGACATATATTTCTCATAAATAAAACCTATATCGGTATTAGTATTATCCATGAATGACCCATATATTGGTCATGCAGAATACTTCTTGACGGGAATGTATTGAGTTATAATCTTTTTCAAGTTTTATACATTTAAATATATCATTTTTACTTACTAATTGTTGATATAGAAATGTCTGATGAATTTGCCGCAGTACTCACCTGAAACAAAGAAAACAAACCATGCTTTTAAAAATAATCTATGCGATCACTTACTACCGTTACAGAATTAAGAAGATTTATCTTATCCTTAATTAATTCATGTCCACCACCAAACAAAGATATTTAAATAAAAAAAGATTGCACGCCAGTATATAATCAGAAATTCGATTCAACCGCTAGAGAAATGCTCAATTGGACGATACACACGCGCCAAATTATACAATCGAATCGTTTAAAAAATTAATCCACACCGACGCTAGTAGCGAGCATAAAGACTGGAGAAACGGAAAAAAAACCAACGATCGAATCGTGGCTCGAACAAAAGGAAGCTAATTGAACGCCGGGAGAAATCGCAAGTGAAAGGGGGTGGATGGGGTATTCATCCTAGATCGGACTAATTATCGCAACCGACCGACAAACGGACGAGCAAACGAACGGATGAGCGTCCAATGAGGGTAGAGAGCGAGAGCGAGGCGAAATGGGAGTAAAAGAAAATCTCGCTCCCTCGAAAGATAAAAAGACAACAACAAAGCCGAGCGAAGGTTTGAAACAAAGAGGTGGGAGTGAGAGAGGAAGAGAGAGAGAGAGAGAGAAGTTCCTCTGACGCCAGCAGACGCGAAAATAAATAATACCGATTGAGAGTAAATGGTTCCGGGCTTTTACGTTTGGGGGCATCGCACAGAAGCTGCGCAAAGAACGCAGAGACAATACCACAGGGGACACGTGATTCCGGCTAATTATTTATTCGGGTACGAGAGGAATTTATACGTTTTCCGGACAAACGGATATGTGGGGGTGGAGCAAAAAGAAGCGAGTGGATAAAAAGAATAGGGGGAGAAGGTAGGGAGACGGGAAAAATTGATGGGATATGTCGGGTACGAATCGTTTTTGCTGAACCCACTGCCTCTCTGTGTGGGGATGTGTGGGGATGTGTGTGTGTGTCCGTGTAAAAGCGGCTTGTTTTTATTTCTCGTTTGTTGGGTTCGAAAAACGAATGGCAGAGCCACCGAATGTATATCCGAGTCACTACTATAGAGGCGAAAAAAGTGAGCGACCAAGCTAAGGAGATTATTAGATTTTCAAATGATGCTTTTAGCGAGAGATTGGGGGATATTACTTACACTTACACTTATGCTAAAGTGGTTATGAGGGCATAAGACTCGCAACGTTTCTTAAATTGTGTGGATTTTATTAGGAGCTTGAAGACACTCGGGCGTCTATTTTAAGCATAATTCAATGAAATGAGAGCTATGCGGAGGATTATCAGATAGTCTCCTAATCTTAGTTATTATTATAGAATATATTTTTAGCTACTGTATGCTAAATTACAGGTTCGTCATGATTGTACCCAATTATTAAGTTACAGCGATGAAACTAATATTATTATAAATTGTAATGCATTCGTTCACGTTTGTCACAAAGTCGTATTGAATAATATTAACATTCATCGTATTCAAATCAAACATCATTACCATCGAATATCAATTAATGTAAAGTTATCCATTTTTCGAATATATATGTATGTATACTCCAAAAATTGTCGAAGTTGACAAACGATTTAGTCAATTCAAGCTAATGATATGCAATTAGATTAAATTAGATTAAGCGTATAATAATTTCTCCCAGCATATGCACTTTTCCAAATCGCACGCCACATAATCCATACAGCCCCGCGAACCGTTAACAAGCGTATAAACAAAAAATATCTGTTAAACTCGCTAGTCG
>UELV01181566.1:0-11279 GCA_900490015.1 Megastigmus stigmatizans
TTTTTGTTTATCATTATCTATTAGAAAAACCTTTTTTTATATTTTTATGACAATTTTGTAATTAGTTACACGAAAAATAAACTCGAAAAAGATAATTTTTCCCCTATACAACGTAGGGGTTGCATCCCCCGAGAACGTATCCTATATGGTTTTGTTGTCTTTTTTATAAGAAATTTTTTCCAATTTGTTTCATCCAGAAACATTAATTACAACCAAAGATATTGCTGTGAGACTGTTTATAGGGGTGACTTTTGAGGGTGATTTTCAACGCCTAAACCACTTTTTCCGCCGGTAAAAAAAAACACGTATCTCTTATTTTTCGATAATCTACAACATATCTGAATTTCAGAAAAATTAGAGGCGGAGGGTTGGGAATGTTCCCTTGTAAGAAACACACCACACACACAACCGTATTCCTACATAGAATGTTTAAAAACATTAAAAAGTAAGATTAAATCAACAACCACATTTTTAGTTGAGAAACAGGATTTGCAATACTATTTTATTTGATACGATATTGATAGCAATGACTTTTTTGATTGATGCCGCACAAAGTACGGTTTTCACCTAGTCCACTACAAACGGCGTTTCACAGTCTTCGTAAGTGATGAGACGGCGTGTCGCTCGGGTCTGATTGTAGAACGCCAGCAGCGATTGTCCGTCGCGTTTATTATATACGTGCAATTCGGTTTGCATCCATGCACACTTGCACCAAATCGTTGGTTGTATAAGTAGGGAAGACCGGGGCCAAAACTAACACTTTTTAAAAAAGTAGCTGTAGTTTTAAAAGTACATATTATTTTCACATATTAAATTTCTGAAGTTATAGTATAATCAATTAGCTAGCATTTACGGAAATAAAAATTTTGTTATTATTTATGGTTTTTTTAACAGAAAGCGATTTGTAAAAAAAGTACCATGTTAGTTTTTGCCCCGCCTCTGGGGCTATAATTAACAGGTAAGGGGCAAGTTCTAATATAAGGGGCACATATTAACACAGAAAATTATTTAGAATTTTTTTAAATAAAAATGCAAGATTCATATGATTTGATGCATTTTATTCATGTATAATGTATATTGGTCTAAATATATTAGTATACAACAAAAAATATGTTATTCTTTGACAAATAAAGCAAATTAACAAATTATTTTCTTTGAAAAACGAAAACGCTAGTGCACAACAGACTTGTTTATTAAATTTAATGAACTTTATATTAATTAAGTTTTAAATTAACCATATCTAATCACTGTCACTATCACAATGAAAACATACAAATGAGGTAATGTTACCCTTTACACATTTAACGTGAGCCCATTGTTTACACAGTAAGCACTGCACCCATTCCTCGCCAGAAACATTATCCCCAAAGGGTTCAAAACATACAATACAATACCATTCTTCTTTATTTGGTTTCTTAAAAATTTTTCCTTTTTTTGGCTCTACTTTCTTACTTTCCGTTTTCCTTTTATCTTTATTCTTCTCTTCAGCTTTCCGTTTAGACGTCTTCGGTTTACGTTTCTCTTTTTCTTGAAGCTCTTCTACTAGATTATTCCTCTCAGGGCTGTCAGTAAGGATAGCTGATTTTCTGGTTCGCCTTCGGAAAGATACCTTACGCGGTGCAGCTTTCGGCAGAGGTCTGATGTTTGCAATGGAAAAATCTGCGTTGCTTTCATTTTCTACAGGAGGTCCAGCTGCGGCATCTTCGTGAATCATATCATCATTATTTGAGACAGGATTCGGACGGTCTATTACAAATGACGTTGCAAGTCGTGCTCTTGAAACATGTCTTCATTTAAAGGCCAAATCCCGGTTTAGTAAAACCACTCATAATGTTGGCTGGATTCACGGCCAAAGGTAACGCAGTCTTTACGATTCCAGGTAAATCATGTATTGTCATTGTTTTTCCCGGATTATTTAGCATCCAAGAGCTCTGATGTCTGCTGAGACAATTTGTAAACGGACCGTACACTGCGACGTCTAAAGGTTGTAACCGATGAGAGCAGTGGGGGGGGAAATGAAGTAGAACTATGTTATTATTTCTTGCTTTGTTTACCACCTCTTGGTTGACGTCCGAGCTGTGGTTGTCAAGCAAGAGAAGAACAGGCTCTTCGTTAGTGGGCTTCACATGTTTAATGAAATGGTCTAAAAATATTAAAAATTCTTTCTCCTGCATCCATCCTGACTTGTTACCAGCACCAACACAATCTGGTGGTCCATTTCGCAGAAATATATCTGTATATCTCATCCGAGAAAAAATAAACTTAGGCGGTATAAAATTTCCGGTCGCACCTATAGCAACAGTCAATGTAACAAGATTTCCCCTTTCTGCAGATGTCATAGCACCCACTTGTTTTTGTCCACGTTGAGCGCCAATTTTTTGAGGTTTTTGAACAGTTGTTACGCCAGTCTCATCGACATTCCATATTCTAGACGGAGTAAACTTATATCTATTTAAAACAGATTTATATTTATCAAACAATGTAGATACGTTTGTTCTATTGAACGACGTGGCTCTGCTTAATGATGTAGCTTCAGGTGTTCTAATAGAAAGAGTAGGATTTCTTTTCATAAAATTTGAAAGCCAATCTGGTCCAGCCATTTTATTTTCGTGCCAAGTAGGTGGTATATTATTAATATTTAGAGACACAGCACATTCATAAGCTAATTTTCTTACTTCGATAGGAAGCATTCCAAAGTAAATACTTGAACACTGCAATAAATACTCAGCTAATTTTTGCTTCTGCTCCGATGAAAAAATTTGTTTTGGTTTAGAGTAAACAACATTAGCAGGTGCATGTTGCCCTTTTTTAATAAATTGATACAAAGATACGTGACAAAGATCAAATTTTTTTGCAGCTGCTCTTATAGTAGATTTATTATCTACACCTTCTGTTGCTGCTATTTTGTATATTTCTATGCTTTTTGTCCCTCTATTTGTTTTTCTTTTGTAATTTCTGATTCTAAAGTTATAAAAAAATACCGTATTTTATTTTGTGACTTTTTTATCATTTATTATAATATAAATTGAATTTTCGAAATCGTAATAACGGGGTAAATATTAACAGTGTTAATATTTTCCCCAGAAACTTGTTAATATTTTCCCCAACACCGTTATTTTCGAACGAAACCGATTCACTATTAACCAATTACAATATGCATAAATAAAATACCACAAAGTAATAGTTGATTGGTATAGGAATCATTTGATATATGTTAAAAATAAAAAAAACTTAATTGTTTAGGAATAAATCAAAATTTTCGAAATAAATAATTTTTCAATACTTGTTATCATAACAGCGCTCGTCTGTAACTTCGCTCCACGACGTCCGATTAGTCACTGACTATATTTACATCGTAGAGGGCATTGTATACAATAAACTAAATCGATTTACAAACATCTGGGACTCGTAGTTTATTAGAAAATTAAATGTTAATATTTACCCCTGTTAGTTTTAGCCCCGGTTTCCCCTACACTCCATTTGCGTCAATAGTCCGGTAAGTCAGAACAGGTACGAGTACTTGACCGCAAGCGCTTGCGGCGTTGCTAACCTCATTGGGGTTGTCACTGCATATTGTGATTGGATTACTGTCAACAAGTTTCAGCGATTTTCTACTGCAAATGTAACTGCAGGTAGGCCATTTTGATATCGATAAGCGTCTCAAGCGACACCGCGCCTTGTACTTGACATGCTCGTATGGTCAATAATGATCCATGCGTTACGTCAATAATCGAGTCTGCGAGTTAGGCATTTGTTTAATGCCACGTCATTAGTAAATGATTCAACCATATGGCGCATAGCTCAGTGTCGATTTTTTCTCGTTTCAGAAGCCGACGTGCCTTCTCCTTCTGAGATGCACCGAAACGTGGAATGGGTGCTTCGCTCATATTTGCCTACGGTGTGCCTTGCGTAAGAGGGAGGATAGAAACGCGGACTTCTTTCGTGAAATACGAAGGCAATACACTCGCGATGTATTCGATTTTTGTTGCTTCAGTTGTGACAGTAGAAGTTTTGAAACTTCGTTCGACAATGTTAAATAATAGATCACTCGCATAGAACTCTGGTATGCGCACGGTAACGCAATTCACAGTGACTGTTTCGATCAAGAACGACAATATCCTTGCATAAAGGCACTGTAACGGGTCCGTTGCACCTAGAAAATATAAAAGAATGTTAGTATTTAATTAAAGTAAATCATGATGATATTTAAAGATGATATTTAAACTTATATAATTTTGATGGAAGCAATACCAATGTTGTGGGCCGGTACACCTAGAAAACACAAAGATTAATTAAATATTTGGTTATTTGTGAGTTGATGGTTTATGTATATATATAACAAGTAAGAATAATTAATTTGAAGAATAATTTAAGAGTTGATTTAAAAGTTTTATTTGAGTTAATTTTGTGAGTTCATTTAAATGGATATATGGTTTGAGACTTAGTTTAATTTAATATTTTATTTATAATAATTATTTACCTTCCAGTCAATGAAAAAAGTAATAGATATTAAGCATCAAACTTATAAGCTTGATTTGAATCCGTGAAATCTCGCACCTTAGCAGCTCCAAATGATGGTTGCAGTACTGGACAAATGACTCGTAATTACAGCGACAAATGATAGGATTAATTAGAAGTTTGAAATCTCGCGCTAAACGCAAAGGGATTGCGCAACATCACTAAAGTGCTGGTCCAAGACAGGATGATTATGATTAAAAGACCAACAGGCAGGCAACAGTTGGAAAAGAATGCCAGACTACATAGAAAATCCATCAAGACTGTGAAAAAAGAGAAACAACAATTAATTATTATAAAATTATAATCTAGGATATGAGAATAAATTAAATATTACTGCACATAAATGGATAACGCAAATTCATGTAATAAATATGGAAAATTTGTATTAAACGCGACAAGGCTACCAATGAGTAAAAATTCATGCATGAATAAACACAGGTAAACTACAAAAACAATATTTCATTAAAATAAGTAAAAAAGAGAAACCTAGCTTAACACACACACACAACAGAAAAATTCAGAAACATAAACAACGGTTAATTTAAAAAGATAAACACATGAAAACACTTGCATTTTGTCAAAACTCGATTCATAGCAAAAGTTGGAAATTACTTATACTTACATCGAATACATTTTGTCGGAAAAACCATCTCATTTTCCGAAAATCGGCAGCATTTCCGGGGTATAAAAGGGGCAACATTCGACGTGGAGATCACTTCTGGTCCTACCTGGCAGAGAACAGGTAAGACCAACTAGAGGCGGTTTATTCCCCAGTAGAAGAACTTGCCTCAAGTTGTGCTTTAACGAGCACAGCGATGAGATTTTCTGCCAGCTTATTCCCTCGTGGAAGAACTGGGCAGGATCTCTCACTGGAGGGTTATTCCGCAAGGAAGAAACTTCGGGTGAAGTGCTCTTGCACTTCAGAACTAATACTACACACCCACAGGGTTTTTAAACTCCGCGGGCCGGTTAAAAAAGCGGCAGTAAAAAGTTCGCTTCGCGTGTCGAGAGTAGCCATTCCAAAAACACAGCTGCGATCAGAAGACCTACTACAAGTTGCGCGAATAATAAAGAACGCGAAAAATAATATATTTGAAATTAGTATAAAGATAAAAGTATATAAATTTTCCTATGTATGTATTGAAGAAGAAGAGGAGAATCGTCAATTGAATAAATCGAACATATAATATTTAAATTTTGAATTGCTTATTGAAGAATCCTATCCACCTGCAGAAAATTTCATCCCACATACTGTCCAAGATATTACTTAAAAAGAATTAAAAGTAGATATAAAGAAGAATCTTTCAACACACTGCTTTGATTAACCCTTCATTTTTTCACAAGCGTAAAACGTACCATCCACGTAGATTAGGTTGAAGTCACCAATGTGGGAATGAGTCGTCGGTGAAACTAAGAAACTCAGAAGATCGATGATTCAACAAAAATAAAATATTTATATTCGACTTCTTACAGACCGTAGAGATGCAAGGTAAAAGACATAACACTGCAAAACGATCGCGTGATTTACTTTACTGGATTGCACGAACTAAAGTCCTTGCTTTTTTCTGTTTATCTTTCCCCGGCTGTTGCATAATAAAAAGTACTATCGTTAATTGTTCGAAAGCCAGAGGTACTCGAGGGCTTGGGTGATGAGGCAGTGCAGTTGACCGTTGGGGACAGAAAGATAGATAGATATGAATTTATTTGCAAACTATTTACAAAAATGAAAACGTTGAATAACACAATTGATGTAAAGCAAAATATGATAAAATAAAATAAAGTAAAATAATGCGCACTATTATCAAACGGTGATATCATAGTCGTTATAAAATCTTAAGTACTGGAGATTATCACAGCAAGTCAGTCTGATAATTAGTAGTAATATCACAGTGGCGCAGTAAATACAATAATTTGTTTAAAGCAAATAAATTTATAAAATAAGTCTTAATATCTATCAGTCACGGAGGTAAAATTAGACACATTCATACCACAAAATATATCATTCGCTCCTCTCACTCATCCCTTAAATATATTCATACCACTAAAAGAAAGGTGTATATGGGATAGCACGTAATAAATTAACCTATAGAGATGTAAATCGAGTTCAAAGAGGTTCCCTTTAACTGCAGTTTTAAACCTACTGAAGGAAGGACGATTCCTAAACTCAGCAGATAGAGAATTCCAAAAATGCGTACCTTGGACTTAGAAAGATCGTCTTCCAGTTTCGGTGCGCATAAAGGGTGGCGCGAGTTCCTTTGTCACTGCCTTCGTCAAACCCCTGGGTACATATCTAGAGAAGAGACACTATAGATAGTCTGGGAGATGCATACGCACGATTTTGTACATAAGAACTGCCATAAAATATTGCCTCCTTGTATCAATGTGCAGCCAACCCAGGGCCCTCCGATGAGGGGTGACATGATCATCCCAGCTAAGACCCAAGACGTACCGATTAATTTTGTAACACCTGTACACTGAAAAAATGTGGGGAGCGTAGCTATACCTCGTATGGTTACAGCAGCGCTACCTTCACTTGGGAGCATGTGAGCTCCCATTCGGATAGCGCTCAGCCCCCCAAGTGGCATGTTTGCCCTACCCATAGAAAAGTAGGGTTATGCTTGTAGCATTCACACGTTACGCTCTTCGATTTTGAGATCTACGACTCGCAAATTCTATAGAGTTCATGTACTGGACTCAGATTACTGAAATAAAGGCTATTTAATTTAATGGTTTCCCTCCCTAAGGGGTACGGGCGAAGGAGATGTGACAGAAAGGCGCAATGGTTTCTGCCCGTCGCCACCCTGACACTATGAAATTTCCCTTTGTTGGCTTTTCTATTTCCCGTGTAATGGGGAAATAGGCGACCGGAAAAGTGGGAGCAGGCGTTCCTCACTCCGGAAATGGAAAAGCGCACATTGGCATTACAACCGCATAGCGAGTACTGATTCCAGTGGATACGGGACGGGATGGGTCAGATTCGGGTTGCTCGAGCTGCTTAACTTTTTACGCTACCGCGCAATAGGCAGTGTAAAAAATCCTTGCTTCTCACTCTTCCAGTTCGGTTCACGGTTTGGTGGATGACTCAATGTTAACCCACCCAGCTGGAGAGCACACTATTCGTGTAGCAGGTTCGCTAAAGGAGCGCAGTGCCCTTTTAGCTTACCGCAAGACACTCGAGAAAGCACTTATAATTATTGCTTATATTTAATTTTTATAACTGTCTATCTACCATCGCGCAATGGACAGTAGACATAGGTTATTCGCTCTCTTCCCACGAGGTTCAGTGGAAAACTCAATGAAGAGCAACTGGTTCGTTGAGAAAGCGCAGTGCTTTCTCAACTAGAGGCGAGAGACTTACTTAGCATTAACTTATTAATAATAAGTTCCTTCAAGACCGCGCAATGGATCGTGGAGGAGTTATATTTTTATCCTCTGTACTCGAGGGTTGTCAAGAAGCGCAATGCTTCCTCGACTTGCTCGAATACAGCGCTATTAAATGCGCAGCAGGTTCACTGGAGAACGCAATGTTCTCCAAGCTAACCGCGAGGAAAAGCACAGTTATTTAGTACTCTTCTCGTGTTCGCTTCCGCTTGTAATAAGCGAACAACTAATCGAGAGAGCCTCAAGGTAGGAGGAAAAAGCAAAATGGAAAATATAATATTGGATAGTACGAGATTTATTAGCCAGAGGGAGAAGGTACAAGAGTGCGTTATTAGTCGGAAATCGGCTGTGTTTATATACTCTTCTTTCGGCTCGATTTCGTCTTCCCTCTCTCCTTGGTTCCTCATACGTGTGTCCGTGCGTTTGATTGTGCGCGCTTGATTAGCCGGAATTTCTCTCTGCTTACTGGTGTACGCGCGTGCGTATATTTGAATCGCAAGTCTAGCGGTCGAATTACTTCTTTCTCGCTCGCATTATATTATATCTCGTCTTATTTTCGATTAAATTACGATTATATTACTAGTTTATTACGCTTCTTTTAATATTACTACTATGATTATAATTATCTATCAATAATCGATTTGCATTACTTTCATTTATCTTTAATATTCTTAACTATCATTCAATAAATGTAATTATCTAATGACTTAATAACGATTAACTTTATTTTTAACTATTACGCAATCAAATGCATTTATTATTATTCTATTTATAATTATGCATTATTTGACTTATTATATTGACGCAATATTAAATATAAGTAATTAATTATTAAATTTACTATAATATAGATACTTATGATAATGACTTTAATTTATGAATTTATTATTAACGTATTTAACCCATCAATCTATTATATCTCCATCTACTGTTCGCACCTTGCTGAAGGCTGGCTTCACGGCTAGCCGGGTGATGGGCTTATGGGAGTTGCATTTCTATGAATGAGTGTGTGGCATGTATGCGAGATTTATGAATGCTAAACAAATGCGTGAGTACTTGTAAATTGCACGGAGCGGAGATGGGCTGCAGAAGCAGAAAGGGCAACCGAGTATGCACGCTGCATGCCAACCATAGTCGGAGCCGTAGGTTCTATAAACGGATCTTGACCGGTCATATACAGACGAAGGAAGGCACGCATAGCAGGAGACCCCTATATACGAGGGTTCTTTACGGGACGAGATCACACGCGGAGCAAAAGCTTCAGATAATGCTCCGTAAAAAAAGGGTATTGCCTGGGCGGAGAGTATGTTTGATGGATAAATGAGGGGGCCCTATAAACGGGCTTCTCACAAAGCGCATGAGGATTTGATTCTGGAAAGAATAAAAGGGAGAAGTACGCTCCTAAACTAATGGCGGACCGCCGTGTTTGCCGTGCTGTGCGACTCGTGAGCTGCCAAAAAGAGATCCTGGGGGGAGTCGATCTGAGGTAATGCCGACGGGATGCCGGTCGCCTAGCCAGCGCCGGCTAACCAGCATCGGCGAGTGCGTTTCGTCGCGTGATGCTTGCCGGAAACTCTCCAGAGAGCTGAACACCTTGTCCGGGGTGGAAAGCTCGAGAGAGCAGAGGTGAGCTAGCGGGATGGAGCGTACTATATCACAGACTGACGTACCCAGTCTGGCACCGTCTACAGGCATGTTTTGGGGCCATGCCAGTTGCCCCCATAGAAGGGGAGATCCAGGGGATCGGTGCTCATGCTGTGACGAATTTTTATTATTTCAGAAAGAATGTCAACCCAAAACGAACCAGAGGAAGGGGGAAGAGGAGAGGAGAAGAAAGGTAAGTCAGCAGCGCTGCCAAGGGTAACCCTTATTGCGCCGCTACTAAACGTAGAGCCACTGCTTAGAAGATCGGGCAGTACTACCAGCGTGGAGAGTACCACGAGGTACCTTAACGCGGCGAGGTCTGACAGCATAGCTGCGGCGGAGGAAAAGGCGGAGACGACTTTCTCCGAAATAAGGAGCCTCCTCTCAACTATGTTGGCTGTTCTAAAAAGGCAGCCAAACACAGCCAAGGAGGTGTAACAGGGACTGCCTAAACGGCAGAAGGCAATAGAGGTCCTCGAGACCTCTAGAAAGAAGTGCGGCATTACGCGTATGCAGGCCGAGGAGATGGCGCGTATGCGGGCGAAAGCGGTCTCCTACGCAAAACCGCAAAGTGCCGAATTAACGGCCCGTTCTCCCGGAAAGAAGCGGCAGGCCTCTAGCCCGCCCCTACAAACGGAAGGACGGTCAGAAAAGAAGAGCCGACGAC
Organism: Megastigmus stigmatizans; assembly: GCA_900490015.1. Classification (NCBI taxonomy): domain Eukaryota; kingdom Metazoa; phylum Arthropoda; class Insecta; order Hymenoptera; family Megastigmidae; genus Megastigmus; species Megastigmus stigmatizans. Next base: position 10,211 of record UELV01181566.1, read on the forward strand.
AAGAGGCATCCATCTCCGAATGGCAGGAGGTAGAAAAGAAATCTAAAAAGAAAAAAAAGAAAAAGCAAGAGAAGGCGCTCTAAAATAAAATGGCACCCAAGAAGAAAACGGCATCGAGGAGAAAGCCGGAAGCGATCTTGCTCGGACTAGAGCGAGTGAGGTCTTCCTTGAGCTACATAAGTCGACCCCCGAAAGTAGGCCCTCAGCACGGCGGTCGACAACGCTGGCAGCGTCAAGGAGCTGGAACCCAGAGCCACTGTAAAGATCCGCGACCTTCACGACTGCACAACGAAGGAAGAGGCTGAGGAGGCCCTACGAAATGTCCTACTGGATTACACGGGCCACCTTAGGGTGACAGTGACCCGACCAGATATTCGGGGGCAGCGAGTAGCAGTGGTGTCGGTCGATGTACCGGCCGCCGGGACCCTGCTCAGGTCCGATCGCATCAGGGTCGGGTAGAACAACTGTAGGATCCGTCGAAGAGTGGAAGTGTCCAGGTGCTATAAATGTTTGAGCTACGGCTACCAGAGCTGGGCCTGCAAAGGACCAGACCGGAGTAAACTCTGCTTCCGGTGTGGAGCGGAGGGCCATGTTGGTAAGAACTGTAAGTCCAAGCCCGAGTGTTTCCTGTGTGCCAATGCCGAGGGAGAGACCGAGGTGCGGAAACATGTAGCGGGGTCGGGCGCATGCGGAGTCTTCCGCGCTGCCCTTGCACAGAACAAAAGAAAATGGCCCTAGTCCTCCAGGCAAATTTGAACAGGAACAGGACGACACAAAACATCCTTGTCCAGATTTGTTCCGAGAAGAACGCTGAGATTATTCTCATCAGCGAACAGTACCCGGACGCGACGGGGCGGGGATGTTATACCGATGAGCTTGGCACTGCTTCCATATGGCTACCGGACCTTCGGGGTTTTCACGTCTTGGATCGCGGATCCTGCCGCAGCTTCATCTGGGTGAGGCGCGCGGACACTTATTACGTCAGCGTGTACCTCACCCCAAATGATCGCATAGATGACTTCCGGGCCAAACTCGATGGCCTGGAAGACGCCGCGCGGGATATGGGGGG
>UELV01181573.1:1285-15943 GCA_900490015.1 Megastigmus stigmatizans
CATTGGTTCTATCAAGATACCTTTGCTTGTTTCAGAAATAATGAACAAAATATAATTGGGGGTAATTACCCCCCAAAAAATTTTTGGTCAATACCACGAAATAGGTTGACTTTATTTTTTAATACTTTTTTAAGTTGTATCAATTTTAAGGCAATACAATATTTATTGTAATTTTTATAGCCGACAATGGATTAAGAAAATTTAATTTTTCTTTACAAAAAATAGGCGTTGCTACCCTTAAAACTTAAAGTGGTGTAGTTTTGTAGCCTCTGTTATTCTCTAATTTTTAGCGTCGGTTTCATTCAGCTATTTTTACTTTTTTCTGAGATATTTGAAAAAAACTGTTTTTGGGGGCGAACTTTAGGGGTGCTTTTCACCCCTTTAAAACGCTTATCCACAGGAAAAAAAATACGTGTTCCATATTTTTTTGTGCTCTACCACATAGCAAAGTTCGATTCGATACCCTTTTTTGCGAGAGAAAAATAAAGTTGATGTTACCGGAAACTCCGGTACCCTGTACCGGAGTGCTCCGGAATGGAGTATCAGTAATGCTTACTTTGCTTGTACGGTAACAGTTACCACACAAAGTCTAGTACGATCAGCCGGAGCGTTATCCACAGTTATGGATACGCGGCAGGCGCTGAATAATATTCGCCGGAATATTATGTTAGAAAAAGATATTAGCTTGCGATTCGAATTCATTCCGTTACGTTTTCTTTATTTTAAATTTAAATTGCAGTTTGCGCGTTCGATGGTGTCGACCGGCGCGCACACCCTAACACCTCGCATATCATTTGTATCATCTTTTGAGACAGACGAATAAACTTCTGGTTAGTAATATTATATCTTGACTCGCGTGATTCTGTTATACCTAACTTACTATGTCCGAGCCCTGGATACCGCCACTCTCCGTGGGAGAACACACGCACACATAGACACACCGATACCGATTGAGTCTCCTGCGCTTATTTCAATTCCCGTTTTTCAAACTTCAATTCTTTCTTTGCTTTGATTTCGACGATAGAAAAACAACTTTTAATTTGAAACATCATCAAATAATGATACTTCATACTTGAGACCTTTATATCAGCTTCCTAAAATCTTGTAAAGCGAATATAGCGCGCACATTTTTTGGTACTTAATAAATGATAATCCCATATTGTTACGTTACACGTAACAGAAAATCGTAACAGTTTTTCATTTATTTACGGGACCTTTTCACGCCGTCCTTTACAGGCCCAACTGCGGTTTTAAACGCAGCGCAACTCACTCGGTCCCTCCTTCCCCCTTCTAACAGCTTCTAGTATATTATGGTTGAGCTCTTACCTTATATTTCCTGTTGGTTGGGTGTTGAACTTCCCTCTGCTTCTTTTTACGCTTTGCATTGATTTCCGTATTTTTGGGTATATAGGTGTATATTTATATCGCCTTCCTTCCGGTATTTTTGTAGTATTTAATACGTTTGATTGAGTTTCCTTTAATTTATACTTCCTTCTTTGATTGATTTTTATGAAATAAGGTCTTTCCTCTTTTTATTTTTGTGTGTAAGTTAATAATGAAAATGCTCCTTTGTGGGTTATTATTATTCTGATATTTATTTCCTCTGGTCGGTAATTTGGAACAATAACTTCACAATTTTATTCGCAATGACTTTACAGAATATTTCTTTTAAATGAATCCTTCAAATTAACTCGTTCAACGAAATCTTAACTCGGCTCTCTGGCCGGCTAATCAAGCCCTGTCAAAAAATAATTGCTCGTCTCTTTGGCCGGCTAAACCCGCACTGTCCGGCTGGAAAAATGTCGAAAAATGACAGAAAAAGAACAATCTTAATGTTTAGAATAAAAACGTTATTTGCAACGTGCAAAGGAAAAATTTGATAATTACTGAATATCGGTGTTCCGAGAAGGATTGTTTTCCCAAAATTCATGCGAGAAAGACGGTTATTCCCGTCGTATGGCTAGCCTTTTCAAATGCTACTGGTTCGTGGGGATGTACATCAAGAATTGTGAGTTATAAAAACGTCAGAATTCAGCGGTTATGGCGGTCAGTCGATGCTACGGCTACCATGAAAGGTGCACTGATCGCCTACTTCGCTCTACGAAACGTACTTCTGGGACTCGCGATTTACTTGGAGGAATAATACTTTCAAGGACTAGAATTAGGACCTTGGATAAGGGAGGAAGGTATCAGAATTTACGTAGTTTAGTACTACCATTTCTGTGAGTACATACAGGTGTATTCTTCAGTTAGTTCATCATATACCTTGATTTGGAGGGAATGGATCGGGTTATCGGCGAGCCGTGTTTCTTGTAGGAATTCATAGGGGGTCCGATATAGAATTGAAAGACTAGGGCTAGGTTGAGGTACGCTGGTATTGATGCATGGAAATTCAGTGGTTTTATGTTTAAATTTTATGAAAGAACATTTATTGACTATAGCTTAAAAGTAGTCACATGTCGTTGGTGGTTTTGATATTGGTTTTCGTAAACCTAGTGTTACAATTAAATTTTCCTGACATGACTATATTAATGATAAATAGTTAGTTGTATTTTGTTATTATTGGTTTTTCTTTGTTTGGTGGTTTGTATCTGTAGATTCTATAGGTCGGTGGCTTCTTCCTGTGGTGGTAGTGTCGTGGTGCTCCATGAGAAGTATTCGGGGTCGTGTGCTAGTGGGTCGGGTACTACGTCCACGCCGAACTCTCCTTCCAGTGGTGGTGGGGTTATTGGAGTGAGCTCCTCTTCGCTGGTTGTCGGTGGTTGTTGGTGTATCGTCGGGTGTTTTTAACGACAGATCTCTAGATGGTAAGAGAAGTCCGGCGAACTTACAAGCATTCCACATGCGTAGTGGGCGACCTTCAGCGGTCCCGAATATTCTACCAGTTTTCGCGGGGTGATCCGTCGTGGTTTGTAGTCCTTGGCTAGGTTGTCGAGGGCTAGTTCCACGCCCCTTGGGTGGAAGAAACAAATCAACGCAGTGGGTCCGACCTTCGCCCGGATGGTTCTGATGTATCCGACCAATCCGAAGTTGGTCATTTCCATGTATATCTGTTCCTTGGTTTTGTTGGGCGGAACGAGTACGTGAATCCTTCGTCCGGCCTCGTCCTCCATGGTCCGCGTATTTGGTGGCATACGTTCGGGAGCCCGGGACGTGCGTGGTTGTTGCGTAGTCGTCGTACTGGTTTCCGGTGGTGGTGGTTTCATTGTCGCTGACTTCTTGCAGTTCCTCAGGTGGTTTATGAGTTTGTCTATGTGTCTCGCGTCTGTGCTGATTTTTACAATGGAGACTGGCTCTCCGTTGACGTCGGTTAAAACTTGGGCCGACATGATCGGCACCAGTTTGCTAATTTCGGAGGTTATCCTACCTAAGTCTGTGGTCTTTTTCTTAATCAGGAGACCCAGAGGGTCGTCGGGGCATAGAGTCACTCTTTGGATTTCGTCAATGGTGGTGGTGGTTTCTGTGAAAGAATTGGTGAATTAGTGGTTATTCGTATTGGCGATTGAGCTAGAGGGGGGGGGGGTTCTCTTACGTCATTTGTAGGATCTACCCTCATTGAGATGGGGTAGTCCATTAGATCTTCAGTCTCCGCGGTCGTAGCTGTCGCGGTTGTTTTGTTGGGTCTCCGTCTGATATCCGGAACAGGGACCAATTCGGTGGAGTCCCAGAGGACTCCTTGAAACGGGTCCGCGTTTATCCTCGTTGGCTCGTCGATGACTAGCGGGCTCGAAGGTCTGGGTTTTGTAACCGTGATGACTTTTATGTCGTAAGTTTTATGGGGATGGTGGTTGGTAGGATCGGTTTCATCGTCCGTCGGGTCGCAGTTAATTGGTTCTGGTAAAGGTATTAAGGGCCTGACTTCAAAACGCCCACGGTCTACTGTTAAGTGGCGTTGTTTTTCACATATTTGGTTTTGGTGGTGTAATATCCTCGTCGATACCCAGTTTTGACAGGGCTCGTGAAAGGTTTTTGGTGGTGGTGAGAGTGTGCCTTTTGGTAGCGTCTGTGGTTTTGCCTTTTTAACTATGTACGGTGACCCCTTGCATTGTAGCGCTTTTGTTACGTCGTCTATGTGTATGTAGGCTATGTAACCGTAGTGTCCGTTGCCGTTCTGTCCTGTTGTAGTATAGCAGTAGTCCATAGTCCCGTACTGTATAAACTAATGAAATAGATCTGTTTGTTTAGTTTCTGGTGGCAGTATGCAGAATAATCTGTTGTCTTCCTGTTCTTCTGTCAACCGTTTCTCAGTAGATGTTGGTGTCCTGCTCTTTGTATTTTCGGTTTTTGGTGGGGATATTTGGTTTGTGTATCGTAGGTAGCCGCGGAGATCATGGAACTGGATTTGTAGGTGCGTGGGTGAGGTTCGGTTGATGTTCTGGATCCTCCCGTAGCCTTCTAGCAGGTTGACCAATTCTCATAGGCATGCCTTTTGGTCGTGAGGCTCTAGGACGCAGATGTTTGGGGTTGACATCGTTGGTTTGTCTGGCCCTTAATAGTGAATATTTGGTTTATGAAATGCAACGTCATGGTTTCACCATCCCCTTCTTAAAAAAGTTATCGCCCCGATAACGCGGTAAGTCTTGAGGAGTTCGTCTTTTCAGTAGTTAAGTTCTGCTTCCTGCTGGGGTAGGTTGTATGTTTTGTCGGTTGTGTCGTATTGTCAGTTTGGGGAGCGTTTCTACTAGGAACCGTCGGTTTTTGTTTGTTTATGTTTATTACCGTAGAGTAGGAGGATTTGTTGGTGCAGTTGTTTCTGTATCGTAGTAGAAGTAGTATGGTAATAGCAGTGACAGTAAGTATTTGTATAGCAAGGCCGCCATAAAGTGTATAGTTCATGGAGGTTAGTTCTCTTTTATGATTTTTTAAGGTCTGTAGTTTTTTTTATTATTTTATGAATTGATTGTTTTTGTGCTGGCCATGAGTTTCGACTGGTTGTTTCCATATGAAGTTCATCGATGTGGTTTAGTAGAGATGGGTATACTTCTGTGATGTTAAGAGTTAACTCGGGTTTATATATGTATTGTATTTCTGTTTGTCGCTGGTTTTCGCTCATGAGCATTACTTCCAGAGTGCTTGCCCTGCATCCCTCTGCTAGTTTTAGTGCCCCTATTCCGGTTAACTGGACTATTTTATTTGTGTAATTGTTACAGCTTATACGGATGGGTTCCGGCTTAGGTGTTGAAAAAAGCCAGGCGTTTTGTGTGTTCAAGTAGTTCCATTGTATCTGGTTATTGCCCATTATAACTACTTTGCATCGCCGAAGATGGTTGACGTCGGGTCGCAGTAGCATGTTTATCTCGCAGTCGTTGGTGTTTGAGCGTAACCTGATAGGTTCGACGGCAGTGCATATGTAGGCGTAATGTGTTTTAACGCACTCATTTAAGATGTCGTGATTAAATTTCGGATGATTGTAGTGATCTGCACTCAACGCTAGGTATTCATGGGATATTTCGATAAATGCGAAGCTCGTTGTTAAGTTGTTTATCGCTTGTGAGACCATAAGCGGGTCAAGTTTGTATAGGTCGTAGGGTGTTATTGACACCAATGGCACGTCCAAAATGATCAGTACACGACCGTTTTTCCTGGTCGCATCGACTTTGGAGATGTATGCTAATCCTTCGGGGCGTAAGTGTTGAGTTGGAATTGGTAGTTCCCCATGATCCAATGAGTTTCTGAGGTCACTGACGATTTGGGTCGTTAGGTAGGTTTTATTAAGTCCGGGTGTACTTGTCTGTCCTTCAGTTGTGAGAAAATGGTATTCATTTTCTGCGTTGTCTCTATTTGGTGATCGAGGGCTGCTATTAGGGTGCTTCCGTAGTTAGATAGAATCGGTTCGTAGCTGAGTACATCATTTTGGTCCATTACTCTGGCGATTTTTGTGGCGAGTATTTCCTCGATTTTGATCAGGGCCTTTGAGGGAGAGGTTGTGATGTTGTACAACTCCTCCACCGCTCCACTTACTAGGTGTGATTTTTGCTCTATGAGATTTATCATCTCGGATTGGTCGTGATATAGTTGATCTAAATTGTGATTTATCACGTCTATTTCGTCGTCGGTTGCTAGGCCGAACAGACTTTTACTAATGCTGCCGATGAATCCAAGAGGTACTGTTCTTTTGGCTTTTATGCTTCGTGGTGGTCTTATGTGATCTTCGGTCTTGAAGTCTAGACTGGAGGTATGCGATTCCAGATCCGTATGCGTTTGATTGAGTTCGTTATATTTAAGCTCCATTAAGTCAGTGTTCAATGCTAACTTGCATCGTTGTGGTGCTAATACTGTTTGACATTGTTTGAGTAAGGTATAGTATTTTTTCAACCGTTGTGAGTTGATGGCTAATCCGTTGGTGTCACAGTGGATGATGATTCTCCAGTCAGATGTTTTCAAGCGCACGGTATTAAGTAGCTCATAGTATATGCCGGGGTTATTTGAAATTTTTTCGATGTCGAACAATTTCTTCTCTTGGGCGTTTGCCAATGCTGCGACCAGTGTGATTATCCAAATTGGGTTCATGTTGTTCCTGATTCTATAAAATTCCGGTGAGGTTAATCCGAGTCCTCCGTTCTGGAGTGGGCGATTTTTAGTTTGTTCATGTGTTTTCGTATTGTTTTTCCATTTCGTAGCCGGAAAATGACATTGCTTCGTCCTTGAATTTCTACGATTTTTAAGGGTTTATTATAATAACTGTCGGATTTACGATTTCGGGGTTCGTTTAGGATGTACGCGTAATCGCCAATTTTCGCGTTTAGGGGTTTTGTTTTTTTATCATAATGTTCTTTTGATTTAAGTTTCGCCTTAATTTGGCTTTGACCGACTTGTACGCGCATCTCGTCTAGTCGTAATATCAAGTCGCGTAAATAGGTGTTGTAGGTTCTTAATTTTTCTTCGCTGGGTATGTGCATAGGGAATCGCACGACACGTCCGAATACTAGTTCGAACGGAGTAAATTTAGTCGTGGCGTATAAGCTGGTGTTGTACGTGAAAGTAGAGAAGTGGGCTAGGTGATCCCAGTCGTCGAATGATTCGGAATAGTTCCGGATAAAGTCGATTAGTGGTGCGTGACTTCTCTCAAGCGATCCGTTGGTTTGCGGTCTGTAGCCCGAAGTGGTTAACTGGTTGATTTTGAATGTGTCCAGCATTGTCTGTACGATTTCGGAAAGAAAGCTCGTTCCTCGGTCGGAGAGGATTGCTCTGAGAGCTCCAAAACGGCAAATCAGATGTTTAGCTAGTGCATCTGCGATAGTGGTTGCTCTTAGATTTGGAATTGGTACGGTAATGAGGTATTTGGTTAGGTTGCATTGCATCGTCAGTAGGTGACAATTACCTCGCGGCGTAGTTCTCAGTTTCCCTACTGTATCGATTGATACTTTGTCAAAAGCATCGATTGGTGTGTCGGTAATGATCATGGGTTCTTTAGTTTTTATTCGTTCGATTTTCTTTTCCTGACAGCTGGCGCATGTCCGTACGAAGTCTAGGATGTCATTTCTCATGCCCGGCCAATAGTATCTTTTGCGGATCTTTTGATAAGTCCGATTGATACCCTTATGTCCGCCGATCAAACGGTCGTGTAAGTGGGAGATTATTTTTTGTCGTTCTGGTTTGTTTGGTGATTCTACTTTACCATACCATATGGTCACTTTGATTCGGGTTTGGTTTAATGTATTAAACAGTATCTCAGTTAAGAGGCCTGGTTCAAGTGTGTCGGAGAGTTCTCCCCTTCTCGAAATCCGAAAGCTACATAGGTTTTTCCTGAGTAGGACTATTTTAAGATTATGTAAGGTGTCCTTTAGCACGTTGATGTTGATGGAGTCGTTAGCTTTTTCCTTTATTATTAGCGAGAAAATATTGTGGATTTTGTAAGAGCTGGTTATGATTTTTCCTAGTCTTGGTTTTTTCTGTTTGCGGTGGAGCAGGTTTATTGCTCCGATTTCAGTAAGTAGTCGAGTGATTCAGTGGTTGGTTCGCAATCTCGAGATAAGAGGTGTACAAGGTAATCTCTTTTGTAAGTCAGGCATTCTTGTGCCGACATTACATTGTTCTTTAAGACTGGGGGATTGCCTATATGATTTAAATCGGTTAACGATTCTGAATCGGTTGGACTGGCTGTTCGTTGGCTGTGGTCGGAATATTGGTTGAAAGAGCCTTGTCATGGTGGTAATGGAAAGAATAATGGTAATTCGTCGGCTGGTGGTTGACTGAAGTCCAGTTGCATCGACGTGTTATTTTCCAAGCTGCATTCCTAGATTTCATTGAGGTCGGAAAACTTAACGTTCAGTTTGGTGTTGGTTGTGCCTAGGGGCGTGCTTCGGGCAGCTGGGGTACCTGTTTTAATATTGGGGGTCACAGAAATGGCCCTGTAGTAGTGAGTTAAGTTTCCCGTTTCGTTCGCTTCCTCGTTGTTTGCTTGAGCTCTAGCCTGAGCTTCTGCAACAGCTAGGCGTGTTTTGGCTTCAGCTTGTTTTACCAGTTTTTCGATTCGAGCTTCCAGTTCGGTATCGTCTGGGTACATCGGATCGTATTTATCCCTTTTGTCGAGGTTGAACGGGTGATTTCATTTACTTCCTCCCCTTCTGATATTCGGGTTGGGTGTTCGGATACCTCGTTATCCCCGTATTCGTCGTCTGTGGAACCATATTGAGCGAAGGTGGTTTCGCTGCGATTGGCTAAGCTTTGATTAAATCTGTCGATAGATTTTTGGAGGGTTTGTTTGGTTAGTGGGGAATTTGACTTTAGGGAATTGGGGCCGTCGATCTCGTCTTCACTTTCTGCGTCACTGGAGCTATTGGGAGCCGTTGATATCTCCGTTTCTATAGATCCGGATTCGCTCTGGTGTCGATTATCCGGTACTTCGTTTTCGGTCAATTCGAACCTTATTGCGCTGGTTCATGGATCGGCAATCGGTGGTCGGTTGTCCGAAGACTCACTGAGGGGTTCATCCCGATCGGTGATCCCTGTTGATGACAGTATTGATCCCATTGACATGGAGAGACGTTCATCCCTCTGCTCGGAGGTGCTGTTATCAGATTTTGTTGATTCATTTGTGGCGAGTTTGGGTGGAGATAGAATTTTGGGCTTGGTCCCCAGTGCAGTCGGTTGGATACTTTTTGATTTTACTGCAGTGGTTTTTCGGGATAAACCAGATGTGCTTGCGGGTGGTGCGTCCGGCTTGGGAATTTTGGCTCGTGTACGGTGAGCGATTACACTATGTTCCAAACTTGGCATGTCCTTATTAGTTTTTGAGCTTTTCGGCCTTCCTCGGGGTGCAGCTGTCGGTGGGTCCCCTCCTAGAGTGTTAGCTCTAGGTCGAGGCGCCTGCCGTTTAGCTCCTTTCTGAGGTCCCTTTTCGAGTACTAATATTTTTAGGTCGGAGAGATTGGTATTAATCTCTTCCTCTGTAGGCTGATAATTTTCCTCGGGCATGTCCTGCGGGTTTCTGGATAGTGCGTCGGTATTGCAGTTTTATTTTCCGGGTTTATATTTGAAGATGTAATGGTAACCGGTGAATTTGAACATCCATCTCATGAGTCTTTGACCAGAATCGGTGCGGTTATGCATCCAATTAAGCGGTTCATGATCGGCCATTGGTGTGAACTGCCTTCCTAGTAGGTAGGGCCAGAATTGGTGCATGGCATATAGAGCGGCTAAACACTCTTTTTCGGTGGTGCTGTAATTTTGTTCTGCTTTATTCAAGGTCCGGGAGAGGTAGGCCACAGGGTGGTCGAAACCTTCCTTTTCTTGACTGAGCACGGCTGCAATAGCATAATCGGAGGCATCGGTGGTTAGGGTGAAGTCTTTGGTAAAGTCCGGGAATTGGAGGATTGGGTCGCTACAAAGGCGCGTTTTGAGGTTATCAAAGCTTGCCTGCTGCGATGGTCCCCACTCGAACGGTTCTTCCTTTTTCAATAGGTCGGAGAGTGGTTTGGCGATTTTTGAAAAATTTTCTATAAATCGCCGGTAGTAACCAGCGAGGCCTAAAAATTGACGTATATTTTTCGCATTTTTTGGTCTCAGGAAGTTTTCTACTGCAGACAGTTTCTTCGGGTCTGGTTCTACTCCCTTGTCGCTTATTACGTGTCCTAGGAAGGCTACTTCCTTCCTTAGAAACTCTATTTGGTCTGGTTGGAGTACCAAATTCGCGTTTCTTAATCTGGTAAATAGGTTTCTTACTTTCCGTTCGTGTTCATGCAGGTGTTTGGCGTAAATTACTACGTCGTCTAGATATACTAGCATTTCGACGTTATGTAAACCTCATAATACTATGTCCATTAGTCTCTGGAACGTAGATGGGGCTGTTTTCAGCCCGAACGGCATTCGGTTATAGTGGTAGTGTCCGTTTGGTGTGCTAATGCAGTTTCCCATTTGTCGTCGGGGTTCATGGGGATTTGGTGGAATCCTTGGGCGAGGTCAAAAGTGGAGAAATAGGTCGCTCCGCCCAATTGATCCAGAATGTCTGCGATATTAGGTAGTGGGTCGGCATCCCCGGTGGTTCTCTTATTCAGTTCACGAAAGTCGATGACCATCCTCCATCTTGGTCTTTCCTGACTATCGTTTTTCTTGGCGACAATCCTTACAGAGTTATTAGCGGGGCTATTTGTAGGTTCTATTATCCCGTCTTTTAATCCTTTCGCGACAGTTTCTTCAATGTTTCTTCAATTGCTTGGTATGTATTGGCGTATCGTCGGTGGTGGGTATATGATGGTTTACCAAATCGGTGTGCAGTAATGAATCACCTGGTATTAAAAAGGTGTCGTGAAATTCGTCGATAAGTCTGTCTATGCTTTGTCTTTCTTCTTCATTGAAGTAATCTAGTTTCAATATTTCCTTTAGCAGAGTAATTCTCTGCGTTTTCTCGAGTATCGCACTGCCAGGTTTTTCATCGTCTGTCTCGCTATATTGATCGAAGTCAGGAAGGGCGTATTCGAAGGGGAATAATTCCATTGTATCTATTTCGATGGTGGTGTCGTCGTCTAAAGTGTTGATGGCAAACATTTTGCATGTGCGGTGGTGATTGGTTACCAGGCCTTCTCCGATGAAACTGTCTTTATTTCCCACGTCTACACGGGGAAGATATCCTTCCTGTAAGTCGTCGTTCTTCAAGTCGATTTCGATCAATTGTTTACTTCTTGCGTTCAGAGTGTATTGTCGATGGACGTTATTTGGTTTGGTTGGGTATTCTGTCGAGTATTCGGATTCACCTTGAAGGTCGGACATAAAGGTATCTTGCAGTTCATATTCTCGCTTTTGATTGACAAAATTCGGCGTCTTGGCTTCGGGGGTGACTCTTTTTCCGTGCACGAATGACTCTTGTTCTCGAGTCATGAATGGGATTGGGTTCATGACATCTCCTGATATCATTAGTGTTTCATAGTGATAGGAGATGACTGCCCCTTCGCCCTTCATATAATATCTGCCTAATATACCGTCATGTATAATAGGGAAATCATTTGGCACTACGTGAAATGGGCTTTTCTTTTCCTTGATTGTGAGGAGAGTGGTCCCTAAGGTTTTTAGTGTCTTTGGGGTAATTCCTTCAAGTTCGGCTGGATCGCTTGTGTCAATTACCACGGTTTTTGTAAGGGAACCTAATTTAATAAGTCCTACTGAAGCTCCAGTGTCGACCATAAAGGTTAACATGGGCCATCTTCCTTCGAGTATTTTAAAAGCTACTGCGGTTGGACGGTTATCCGGTTCATGACTTTCTCCACTTCCTCCACATTCCGTAATGAGGACATCGTTTGGTCCGCTAGTGTGAGGACCTGCCGAGCTTGGTTTGGTGGTGGTTAGATCTGTTCTGGGCTCGCCATCGGGGATTCACGACGAGCCCGATAGGAGTTTAAATCCTGGTTATTATCTTTGGCTCGAAGGTGGTTGACGTCGGGATCTTCTTGGCGTCGGAAAGACTCGGGTTTCTAAGAGTAATTGATCCGTCCGTCATTTTGACGTGGGTATCTGTTATTACAATTATTGGTATTATATCGTCGATTAGATTCATCGGTTGATCTATCGTTGTTTGGGCGATTATCATAACGGTTTGATTGATTGTAAGATTGAAGGTTTGATTCGTATCCTCGATACTGTCGGTCCGGGGGGTTGTCGTACCGAGGGTTGTTTGGATTCTGTAGTCGCAGTGCTTGGTCTCGTCGCCAGTTGTATTGGTTCGGTGAGTAATCTCCTTCTCGACGCTGTGGCGGAGCTCGATAAGTGTTCGGGGGTGACATGCTTCGAAGTCGCAAGTTGCGGACGTATCGTACTGACTGGTATCGTGGTTCATCCGATTTCCAGCTATTGGGGCGTCTGTCTTGATTGCAGTAGTAATTTCGCCGGTTTTGGTTGTACGAAGCTGCCGAATACTCGGTACGCTCCCAGTCTTCGGGCCGGGCGTGATGATCTTTTATTCTGGTATCTGGGATTATTCTGGCTTCCATCCTGGTTTCCATTCTTACCGCCTCCTCGTATGCTTTTTGTAGAGTGTCCGGTTGTCTTGCGTCTACTTGTCTCGCTATATCGGGATATAAACCGCGAAGGAAGACGTCAATAGCTATGTTGGTGAGTGGAGTCATCATTAATTCGAGAGTTTCGGCGTTCGCGCAGGGCGATTTTTCCTTTAACGAATTTTTGGCTCCGCTGAGTAAGATATTCAGCTTGTCGTGAAAATCTCCTGCCGTGTCTCCTTGCTTCTTAGTTAAGCCGTTGATTTTTCCAGTGTAGCATGCGTAGTTTTTCCCGGGGGCGAATCGGTTTTTGAGGTGGGCAATGAGCTCGTCGATGGTATTGATGGTTTTATCATACGTGCTATCCCGCGCCTTTCCTTTTAGTCGCCCTAGTAGGGCCTTGCAGTACTGCGTCTTTTGTTCTGGTGTGTTGAGGAAAATTTCGCCATTCCGAATGTCCTGGATAAAATCCTTAAGCGGCATGCTGATTCTATCGAAGTTTCGTATTCCGACGAGAGCATTTTGTAGATTATGACTGTCCGCGATGGCAGTCATTTGTTGCTCTGCCATGGTCGCCATACTTGATACCCGGTTTCTTCCGGTTTCGGCTATGGTTATGGGATCCAATTCTTCGTCGGGAGCGGCGTTTACGAAGTAGTTGGGGTTGGGGCGCGAAATTTTGAAAGGGAGAGAAAAACGGAAACGAGAGAAAAATAAAAAATTTACGCGACGAGAGAGGGTTTCTTATTTCGCGGAAGCGCTGTCGTTCTTCGATTTTTAGTTAAGATGGTTAGGGTCCTCTTCATAATTAGTGATGAAGTGATGAGAGTTACCTGTTAGATTCCATTTTAATGTTGTTAGCGTGATCGTCCAATTGATTTCGTCGTTTGTTAATAAGTCCTTAGTTATTTCTGTTATTGTGCTTGTCTTGGTGGATTATCCCTTTTGGGTGCTTATAAATAGATAGTACCAGATAATGCTTGCATAGGAGTACAAATATACATATAGGAAAATAATAAAATAGATAAAATTATTAGGTATGAATAAAATAGATCACTTATAAATATGAGATATGTACGTATATATAGATTGGATTCGCCTTCCTTTTTTTTTGTTTGGTGAGTGGCTCCCCTCCTCAAAAGGTTCGATTATTTCATCTGGTTTGTTGTGCGTAAATGTTGTGCGAATTTAGTTATTTATGATTCGAAAAATAGGGACCCAAGAACTTGTTGATCTCTTTTAATTCGGTAATCTTAGATAAACAATATACCAGCCGAATTTAGTGTGGCAGGAAACGTACAAGGGTTTTTTTCTTTTCGAAAATGGGGTTATTTATTGCTATTATATAATAATTATTATTCAATATATAGGTGCGGTGGCTAATCTTTGAATTGATACTAATAAGTGCTTCTTAAAATGGGTGTATACGAAAATTTGGCTTAAACCTCGATTATTAAGTGAAAATGGCTTCGGATAACCGTTATTCAGTTCCAGTTTTGTAAATTTGTTTATATCAAATGTGTGAAAATAACAAAAAAAAAAAATTATAATAGTTACGCACGTAAGTTAATTATTAGAGTGTAGTTGTGAGAGTAATTGTGAGCTTTTGATCTATTGAAAATTTATGCAAACAATTATGAATAGGCTATGTATAGGAATAAAAATTGAGTCTGTCGCAGTTCGTGTAAGTCGTAGTAGTTAGTTAGTCTGGATTAATAGAATTGAATGGTTTGACCATATATATAAAAAGAAATGGAGAGTAAATGTACAAAATTTTATATCGATGGTATATTGGCTAAAAGGCTTTGAATTGTTAATAATCGTTAGAGATATAAGTAATACGTGTAGACCGGGAAATAGAATTTAAGCCATTAAGTCCCAAATGGACGATTTTTTTTTACTTTTTTCAACTGTTTTTCTGAATATGAAATTGGCGTTAGAAAAAATTAGAAATAGATATTTCCGATGTAAAATTGTCTGAACTTTCGATCTACATAGTCAGAATTTAAAAAAAATGCATATTAACGAAGTTATAATTGTTTATTTAACAAAAAACACAAAATTTTGAGAGAGAAAAATTTTTCAATCGTTTTTTTTTTGAGTCGAATCCTTTTGTAGATCTTTAAGAATAGCATGTAAAAGGCGTCCTCGGATCACAATCTTTAAATTACAGTGATAGGTTTTTTGAAATTCAACATGGCGGTATCTAATATGGCGGTTCAAAAACGAA
>UELV01181591.1:0-10505 GCA_900490015.1 Megastigmus stigmatizans
CCTCTGATCATAGTAAAAAGTTGATACCTTTGCGGTATCATTGTGAAAAAAATGCGAAAAAAATTTTTTTTCGAAAATTTTCACATTTTTCACGTTTCAATCGGCCATATTTTTTTTTGTCGGTGTCTAATCGAAATTTCGAACTCAGATTCTGAAAGAGCATCAAATTTCGCGTAGGAATAGAGGTATTGCATTATTTTTTTGGTCCGATAACATAATAAATAAACACGTTGAAAAGTTAGTAAAAATTCTGATCACCTCGGCGTTAATGGGTTAATGTTAAAATAATGCCGTTTTTATTTTCCGATGTTATTAGAATAACCTTATTAGATTAAGAATGATATTTTTATGAAAACGAATTATAATTAAACATTAAATCTCTATTTTACTTTAATTTATCTTGCTTTTTAAAAGAACAAACAAATAAATTTTAATTTACAATCTTTTGTATAAATAAATTTAGTTTTCTATCCTGACTGTCTTTTTTACGTTTCCAATGAAAAAAATTTGGAATAAAATCATTTTCTACCCATATAAATAGATAACAGAAACACCTCTGGATATAGAAATGTAGTATATCATCGTTTGAAAATAAACTCGAATTTGAAAATGTTTCAGAAATAATGGGCAAAATATAAGGGAGGGTGCTACCACCAAAAACAATAATTTTGATCAAAACCAGAAGACAGGTTGACTTTATTTTTTTAATATACTCGTAAGTAATTTATTAACATTTTTTAGCCGAAAATTGATTAAAAAAACTTGGTTTTTATTTAAAAAAATAGGGGTTGCTACCCTTAAAACTGAAAGTGGTGCAATTTTGTAAACTCTTGCATTCTAATATTTTTAGCATTGATTCTATCAAGATACCTTTGCTTGTTTCGGAAATAATAAACAAAACATAATTGGGGGGTAATTACCCCTAAAAAAATTTTTGGTTAATACCACGAAATAGGTTGGCTATATTTTTTAATGCTTTTATAAGTGGTATCAATTTTAAGGCAATAGAAGATTTATTGTAATTTTTATAGCTGACAATTGATTAAAAAAATTTAATTTTTCTTTACAAAAAATAAGGGTTTCTACCCTTAAAACTTAAAGTGGTGTAGTTTTGTAGCCTCTTTTATTCTCTAATTTTGACGTCGGTTTCATTCAGCTATCTGTACTTTTTTCTGAGATATTTGAAAAAACTGATTTTGGGGGTGAACTTTAGGGGTGCTTTTCACCCCTTCAAAACGCTTATCCGCAGAAGAAAAATACGTGTTCCATATTTTTTTGTGCTCTACCACATAGCAAATTTTCATTCAAATCGGAGGCGGGACACTTCTATACCCTTCCTTCTAAGTATCAATGTGGGAACAAATTCAAATTCAAAATCGAGCTCAAATCCAAATTTAAATTCAAATTCAAATTCAAACTCTAATTCAAATTCTAGCTAAAATTCAAATTCTAATTCAAAATCGAAATCAACGACGGACTCAAGTGATAATATTATAAAGCAAGAATTAAAAGAAAATTCTAGACAAATTCTTATATCTGAAAATGGCATTATAAAGCAAAAATTAAAAGCTAAATCTTAAATCTAAAAATGATATTATAAAGTAAAAATTAGATGAAAATTCTACGCAAATTTAAGTTCTAACTCTAAAAGTGGTGCTATCATTGAAAGCCTCGCACACATGCAGAATCTCACGGAATCAAAAATAAATTGCATAAATGCTACTGATAATTTAGAATTAAATAAAGATTCAAACACTCTGCTGTAAAGCTAATAAAGCATCAAATCATGCCTCAGTTAATTTTCTCAAGAAAGGGAGGCAGGAATGCGATAATGTGAAAAGTTTATTACAACAATTTATATCAAAATTTAAAATTAATAAGAACATACAAGGTGAAAAGTGTGAAGAAGAAACTTCATTTGAAGAAATATGCTTATTGCAAGAACTTTTCAGTGAAGGAATAAAAAAACCGCTGCCAATTCATTAGCGCTTAGTTTCCTCTAACTTAATGTTTTGTTCTAATATACATTTATTATATAATTTATAAATAAAGTAAGTATTATAATTAAACTATTTAAAAATGTTTCAAAAATTATATAAGAAATTTAGAAAAATTTTGTTTTAAATTTCATAATTGTTATTAAAATTTAACATATATTTTTAAATTTTATATTAGTCTTCTACATTCAAAAATAATAATAATTTTTAATTATTTGGAAAAATATAAAAAACTTTGATTATAACATAACCTAAAATTTATAACAAATTTCATTAATGAAACGTTTAAAAATTATAATTCAATAAATTATATTTTAAAACTATTTGTAAATACAAATAAAATGAAATATTAAACATCAATTTCTTTCAAGTCTTTATTGAAATATATAATACATATTTTAAAAAAAAAACTGAATATCAGAAAAATGGAAATATCTTCAAAACTTATTAACCAAATGCATATAAAAAATATACAGCTCTCAAGGAATAAAAATGCTATTTACATATAAAATGTTGTTAATTTCTCAAAAAATAATCTATAAAATTGAGTAAAATTTCATACTCATTAATAAAGAAATTCTAAAGGCGTAACAACTTTTACGTAAAATATTTTCGCTCGGCGAATGATATTTTTCAAAATAACAAAAGAACGATGCAAGCAATTTAAAAAAAATAATACATCAAACTGTAATCAATTTAATGTTCTTTTTAACGTATATTAGAATTTTATTTAACATTAAACTTGCCTTAATAAAAAAGTTAAAAATCGAAAAATCTAAAAGTAATTTTTTGAAATAAAATAAAAGAGAATCAATGTATCATAAAATTTATTTTTCGGGCTTCATTCGACAAAAGAACTGATTAAACAAATATTTATATTTTGAAATCTGTACATGCATTCTCGAGATACACAAGTACACTCGCACACACAAACACGAAAAAAAATTTTCTACAAACTACTAAATTTTGTTCTAAAAGTCTTAAAAAATCTTTTTAAACATTTTTCGAAAAAAAATCCTCTTTGATGAAGCAAAAATCTGGGAAGTAACTACAAGAGTTAAAACATTATTAAAAAATAAGGTTGTAAAATTCGAGAAAGGAAAAAGGACAATTTTGTGTATTAAAGAATGCTCAAACAATAGCAGGGACAAAGAGGTAAAACAATTACTGTAGCGAAAGTTGAAATACAAAAACTTTAGCAAATTTCAGTTATATTTGATTTATTCCGGGCGAGAAACTTACAGCTACACCGATCCTCAAACTTAAGTGCGACCATCGACGAGATCTGCATAACATCGAAACAATACCTTCTACCCCCCATACATAAAGATGCAACCCAAAAGCAGGTAAACGAACTACTAGAAAAAGGAATAATTTGACCATCAACATCATTGTACTCGAGCCCATGCTTTCTAGTACCCAAAAAAGAATATTTACAGGGTAATAAGAGATATAGGATGGTAATCGACTATAAAATAATAAATGTGTCGTGGCCGCTCATTCAGACTGAGCGCCGCGCGGGTCAAAGGTCGCGCTTTACTGACGCAGCACGAGTCTCGTCAAAGACTCGCGCTGCGACCAGTTATCGCGGCACGTCCCCTCCCTCGCTTATCGGCTCGTGAGCCTCGCGGCGTGAGAAAAAGGGTTCTCGCGCCCCGAGCTCGCTCTCTTCTGTTCTAGCCGCGGTCTACTTCGGGGCACCTACGCGAGACCACGCTCGATTCTCTACCGCGTCGCCACGCGGTCTACATTTTTTTCCATTAACAACCCGAACTATTGTAAGTTTTTTTTACTATTACTACTGCAATAAATTAAGTTAAATTTATATGCAGTGCAAGCCCTTTTTACCATTAAACCAGCCTATACTCGCACACGCGGCAATTTACTCCTCTGCTCGGAGTAGCGGACACGATACCTCGATTCTTCAAAGGAGCCTGTCTTCACGAGGCAGAAACGCGGCATCGTACGTAACAAAATGCAAAGGCTTTAGATGACCAATTCCCTCTACCCAATATTAATGATATTTTGGATCAATTAGGAGGATCTAAATATTTTTCAGTTTTCGATTTAGCTACAGGATATCACCAACTAGAAATCGATAAAAGAGATGAGCATAAAACCGCATTTGTAACTAATGGAAGTTTATATCACTTTAACCGAGGGACTACTGTGCAAGAAATTGTGCGAAGAGTCAATTTTCATTTGTTCCGAAGAAAGTTTCAATTTAACTCCTGACGCATCGGGATATGCTGTCGGAGGAATTCTCTCACAAGGAAAAATCGTCAGCGAATAACCAGTGGCACACGTCTCAAGATTTTTAATAGACGTGGAAAACGCTCGGACACATTTGATAAAGAAGAGCTGGCGATAGTCTACTGCATTAAACATTTCAGACCGTATCTTTTCTGAAGACGATTCTATCTGATAACCGATCATAGACCGCTAGTTTGGCTACAAACGCATAAGGATCTCAACTTGCGTGCAATGCGATGGCGACTGCTGCTTGCGGAGTATGATTTCGAAATCATAAATAGACCGGAGCGTCTAAACGAGGCAGATGCCTTATGTAGAAACCCAGTGGAGAAGTTGTTGGTGATTACTGAACGGGCAAGTGTAAGTGAAGAAGACGCGACACCAAAAGAGAAAGGGGAGGCGACAAGTCACCAGCCAGATGCAGGTATGACTACTCCAGAACGGGCGGGACGTCAAACGAGTAGCAAATATAAAAAAGCCATAAAATCTTTATTCCCCCGCAAGAACCAAAGCAGCACGAAAGGAGAAAATCGTATACCACCCTAAACCATCGAGAAAGAGTCTGCCAAAACGACGCAGCAAAGCGTGGAGGTACTAGAAAAAATTCTGTAGGTAGACGCGGAAATACAAATAAGTAACAAGCAACAGGAAAAGGAGAATATCAATGAAGGAGAAATTTTCGACGAGGCGGTTTCACACGAAAACCAGAGGAACCCTCTCCTATCGTTTCTCGAGAGAATATGTATGAAGAGGCGGAAAGATTCGTCGAGCTACCTCCACAAGTGGATACGGAAAGTAATGAAACCATGCTCAACACAATTCCTATAATATCAAGGGAAAAATTGTTTATGCGCAAAGACAATTATCACATTCGAATCTGATGGAATTCGTAAAGTTTTTTGTTCAAGTCAGTAAGGCAGACTGGGACGACTATATAGAATTAGCAACATTCAATTTTATGAGTGAGTCTACCTGACACACGCCCTTTGAATTAGTATTCAGAAAGCTAGCTAGAACTCCGACCAGTAACCCTTTAGAAGCGGAGGATCTACTGCCGACCTACGGGGCGTACATAAAGGAACTGGCCACGCGCCTAAACTCTTTACAGGGTATAGCTCGAGAAAATCTGCAAATGGCAAAACTGAAATCCAAAGAATATTACGACAGAAAGGTTAAGCCTGTCACTCTGCTTCCTTTATAAACAAGTATATACATGTACTATAATACTTCAGACTCTATTCTTCTGTATTTCCCTTATACTGTATGTTTATGATACTTTACTGCTCTTTCAATTTTGGAGCAGCAGTCGTGTTTCGGTATTCGAAAGTGTAACATCTCCTAGCGTGGTCTTTAATTTATTTTCCGTTTACAATGAATACGAATAAAGTGTATCGTAGTGATAAAAGTAGCAGACGTCCAGGATCGAAATTTAAAAAATGTTTTTTTCATGGAAATAAGCACACCGATGAAAAAGGGACTGATTAAGCAGTACGTCGGCAGAAAAACTACAAAAATATAACGATCAGAGTTTTGATGTGAACATTGAAGGGAATGGTTATTCAATTCTTTAATTCTTTACTGTATTTTCAATGCTATCATAGTGGGTACTCTTCAGGAACAGTCTGAAGGCATTCTGTATGGTCCAGGCATCGCTGATTAAGCGTAAGTTAACTTGTTTTGTAATTTTTCATTTACAAATACTTTAATCGCGTTTTTCTCTAAACAATGTTTTTACACCTCCTGTTAACGAAATTTCAAAAGCTATTGAACCGATTCTTACGAAATTTTAAACACGTACTTTGTACATTTATATCAACCCATCGAACTAGAATTATCTAAAAATTTTCATTTTAACTATATATTTTTGGCTAAAAACAGCGAACAAACATAACGATTTTCTTTAAGCCGCCAATTTGTTATTGTTACATTTATATTCATAATGCTAATTCCATGGGTTGCTGGAGTTATACTAAATCTAAAACTATTTGATTTTTCTGTTTCAGGTCAACCATTATCGAGATTTTGTTAACACCGCACACCTACCTACTTTTCGAGGCGTTGACTTTAACTGCAGTTTTCGAGTATAAAAAGTGCATAAAATGAATAAAAAAAATTGTTTAGCATACACAAAAAGTGTATTTATTATGCTTTATAAACCCTACATTAATATATTTAATAATAATCTAAAAAAATTCACAAAAATAGCTTTTTTTCGAACGTTCAAAGTAGACTACTGCCTTAATTCACGTAGGGGAATGCGATATAAAAGAGCCCATGGTAAACACTACAAAAGTGCATTTTCGATGGCTCCAATTAAATGGATTTGGATCTGGCACACAAGTTGGATTGCGTAAAGTACAAATTAAAAGAAAGGTGATTGTGGACAACGTGGATACTGATCACACACCTCACTGAGGTGACCTCAGATAAAAACCGAGGGTAAGTCCAGTTTCTAGATGAAGTTTCATCTGAAGAATGCAAGCGAATGCACGTATACCGAACACATAAACTCTATAACGAAATAATCAGTCATTTAAAGTCTAACGATACAATCGTGTAGCCAAGCCGTCGGGAAACTTACTAGCGATGGAGATTGTAGCAATCCAAGAGAATATTCTGACCCTTATTGAACGTTTGATGACGCGGTCGTGCACGGGTGCGTAATCATAACATTGCAAGGTTATACACGCCGGTAAATATAAACGGTAACGAAGTAATATTAAAATCGGAAATAAGATGCGAGTTAAACAAAGATGTTTGCATAGATGTAGAAGCTGGTTATGGATTTTGGGATCCATTGCCTCCCTCAACGTGCGAGCAAAATTAATATTCAGAATTATACAAGGGTTACATGAATAATATCATAGAAGAATGAAATGAAATAAAACTCCTGTTTATGTGTTGGAATCCAATGAAATAAAATTTGCTTTTACACCGAACGGTATGACACCTCTGTGTTCACATGAATTAATACGTACCGAGCCCCGAATCTGTTTTTATTGAAGGCCCAGTAGAAGAAATAATTAGAAAACCATCAATAATTGACTTAGATATTTTCAATTACGTTAATTCAAAATTTGTATACATCGAAAAACACATTAAAGGTCAGTTAAAAATAATACATCACGATATCATCGTACAGTGATGCGAATGAGAAAGGAGAATAATATTAAATGCGTTAAGTATATCGACAACAGTTTCACATCTATTTGCTTATCAAATAACTAAGACACATGGGTATATCAGATTAGTAGCAGGATAAGTCATACATCTTATGAAATATGTACAAGTCGATGTGCAAAAAAAGAGGCACAGTCACGCTATCAAGAATTATCAGTAACGAAAGATGCATAGGATTATTTCCTATCGCCAAGAACTCACATTTTAAAACACTTCGGTACTGAAACAACATGTAATCTGCTGATTCCACCTACGTTTTTACTTGGAGAAGATTGGTTTACTATATTACCTCATGGAACAACTAAAGGAATTAAGCTAATAATTTTAACACCATCAACAACGAATAATTGGACCTATACGGATCCAATTATATTAGCAAACAGCGGTATTTACACGCAATCCGAAATTCAGGAACTAAAACAACATTTGATGTTCCCCGTCGAGAGATCAGAAATGTTAAACTCGATAACATTAGGTATGTCAGGAAAAGGAGCAGATAGAAGCATTTTGTCTATAGCTAGATTATTTGATAAAGAAGCTATAAATGAAATAGCAACAAATACCGGAAAAAGAATATGGGTACAAGTTATTTCATTTAGCTCATTTAGCGCTGCAATAATAGGAATAGTAATGATAGGGCGAATATTTAAATTCATGATTGATAACATGATACAGGGGTACGCATTATATATGGGAGCGTCCACCAAAAACCAGCCAGCGGGAGCGCGCAGCGCATTTTTTGCGTAAAAGGCGCTCTCTTCAACTCGCCTAGAATCCTTCGTTGAGTGTGTTAGAAAAAACACAGCATGTATCTCGATAGATTTTTTCCTGCTCTTTCTGATGGTGCTATTATTTATACTCCAAAATACTTTTTTCTGGTCGGAAATTCAATTTGAATGTTTAGACCATTCCAAAAAAATACATCATTTTTTTTTTTTCAAAATAAATTCTATCGTTCGAAAGTACAAGTCTTAAGCTATAAAACTCTAAACTTTCAAGTTGGAGAAATAAAGGGCTCGAAAATAATAAGATTAAAAAGACAGCAACGAGTGACCACGCGCGTTCTACGCGCTGCGCTTGCACGCGACTTTATACTCGAATATGCGCGAAGAGCGCACGCGACCACTCGCTGCTGTCCTGAGAAATAAACCTTGAAAACAAAGAAGGATGGGAAGTGTGCGGTATAGCCCACAAAGTAATCAATTATATCTACACCTTCATAACTAACCATACATACCATCATTATCTTTGCAAGTGATTAAAAATTCAACATGGAATAGGAATAATTATCTCTTAACACTTAATTAAATACTTTTCGTTTTCTTACTAGCATAAAAAGGGAAATTAAGTTGGGTAATTTATAAATACATATGGGTGATTTCACAAGAACAGAAAAATAAAAAATTTTAAAATTGCTGAAACTTTGGAAAAATGTTGCATTCTATGTCCAAAACATGTTACTAAATTTTGAAAGACCTATATGCAAGGGTCTAATTACTATCAAGTGTCATAGATACACCAGAAATGGATTTTTTTTGAATGTTCAAATCTTTAGGTTTCTTTATCTCAAAATTTTCTGATTGTCGCGGCCGCTCATTCAAAATGAGCGCCGCTCGGGTCAAGAGTCGCGCTTGGCTGACGCGGCGCGAGCCTCGTCAAAGACTCGCGCTGCGACCAGTCATCGCGACACCTCCCCTCCCTCGCTTATCGACTCGCGAGTCTCGAGGCGTGAGAAAAAGGACTCTTGCGCCCCGAGCTCGCTCTCTTCCGCTCTAGCCGCGGCCTACTACGGAGCTCCTACGCGAGACTACGCTCGATACTCTACCGCGACGCCACGCGGTCTACCTTTTTTCAACTATATTAACCACCCTAATCACTGTAAGTTTTAGTTTAATATTCCTACTGCAATAAATTAAGTGTAAATTTATATGCAGCGCAATTCTTTATTTACCGAAAACCCACCTAACCCTCGCGCATGCGGCATTTGATACTCCTCTGCTCGGAGTAGCGGACGTGATAGCCCGCGCTTTCAAGAAGCCTCGCTGCACGAGGCAGAAAAGCGGTATCGCACGCAACATTTGGTCCTTCGAGCCGGATCAGTGCGCGAAAAAGGTGAGTTTTGAACTCTAAATTAAAGTGCAAGTGGAAAAGTGCAGTGCAATCCGAATCGGACTCGTCATTCGAAGGACACTCGGTATCTCGAAAACAAGGAACATTCCGCGTGTGCAGTGCAGTGGGTGGCGTAATTTTCCCCGTGATACGCTTAGGTATCAAACGGGAGGAAAATCCCATAGCCTTTCCTCAAGGTAAAGGTCAAGGTCGCGGCTGCGAGCACGTGGCAAGCAAGCAACGTTGCCTTATCGACGCGCGCTCGCTGCCTTACCTCTGAGGCAGCGCGCGAGTTCCAGAAGCTCCGCGAGAGGCGCTGATACGCGTGCACGGTGGCGCGTCGAGCCCTTCCGCACAAGCAGTGTAACGCCGCGTGGACGACTTCTCGCCGAAAACCAGCCAAGTCTTGAAACCCTCGGTGCGTAGTAAGTGTGAGGTGGTGCTCTGACTGCTGCAGGAGATCACCCGGGAAACGGCGCAGCTAAGTATCCTCTATGTAATAGCTGCTTTCGCCTCACTGCGCCTTCAAGACACGCTACTCGCAAGGGGTCAACCTAACCTCACTTCCAGCCACGCTGCATGACTTGGGCTAAGTATCTCGAATTGCTCGGTGCTGTAGTTCTCAAGACCTTGTAGTATAAATACAAGAGCTTTGTAGTTTTAGTCACTTTATTCTTTTATTACTTAGAATCTAGTTGGTAGTAAAAGGTGCTTCTTCTGCTGCTACACAGCAAAACCTCGCTGCCAGAGGTCATCTACGAGCTCCTCTCCTGGAGCACCAGCTTGCTATATTGGAAGGCTTGTAATTTATTATTGCTTTAGGGATAGTACTAGCTTTAGTGTAAATAATAGACTTTAACGAGCTTTATTGGACTGCTTCTTTCACTCGACAAGTCTCGCTATCAGACATTTCTATTAGTTGCTTGTGTTGCTTCGTTTGCTGCTTTTATAGGTGCTCAAGATGAC